>MJUU01015640.1:9539-22882 GCA_002080025.1 Modiolus philippinarum | reverse complement strand
GGGGGGGGGGGGGGGGGGGTGGATGGGGTGGGGATATTGCAATCTATGATTGACCTTTTTTCATTTCTTCTGTTCCCATGCTTTAACTAGATGGATCCCGTGAATTTTATTCTTAATACTTTCTGTTTCCTGTATGTAGTCGCTATTTTTGATATATATTTGATTTTGTTAGCCTTTACGTGATGATATCGTAAGTATGCTGTGTTTCTGAAAATCGTATTTATATACATTGAGGATTTTTTCCCTACGCTAAGTAATATCATGCTTCTTTAAATGGGAAACAGGAAAGTTACATCATGCTTCTTTAACTGGTTTCAGGAGTGGCCTTAATCATTTAAAATGAATGAATTAAAATTTTGATATGTGTTTCCACATCTTGATTTGTAGAAATAGATTTACTTTGTTGGTTTATTTCAAACTATTTTTTAAATAATTCTTAAATAATCATTACTTTCAATTGATACCACTATTTCCAATTTATAACTGATACCTATGTTTCACTGTGTCTCTTGTAAATGTTGTTTATCAGCACTGAGGAGACATAAGTTGTCGAAATTGCAATCTACAGAAACTTAACCGACAGTAATTTTACACAAGCCAGAAGTTAATACAGGCGTTCCTGAAAATGTATTGTACATCCTTGCATTCAAACTCAGCGTTCTAGAAAGGCGAAGTTTATGTCTTCTTTTATACACATTAATTTGAGGACATTATTTGAATGATTACACACAATGGGTTAAAATCATACCCTTAGGGTAACTTTATGTATCATAGATAATCAAAAGAGAGATTCTTCTACTACATAAAATAAATGGTAAAAAAAATGTATTTTTATCTTATAAATAATTTGACTTAAAAACAGTAAAAACACAAATTTAACTTATCATTAACCGACACTAGGTCAAATATTGAAGGGATTTCTTTACCGTTAAGGACTCCGTGAGAAATAAGTGTGATACCAAAACATTACCCTGTACATTGTCAGAAATAACTAAATACCAAATTTATTTTATTTCTGCAGATGGATATATAGAAAACTAAAGTCTCTCCAGTGGAGATCAAATCAAAACATTTGGAAGACTTTAAATACAGCCGATAGAGAACAAATAACCAATAGGTCCTCCATGGAAAGCCACAATCGGCTAAGGTTAGAGCTTTGTAAGAGAGAGATACTCAGTTTTCCATTAGTTTTAATATTACAGGTTTCCAAATGAAATCGATTCGAAGTTTGAAGTACTGACTACTTGGAGGACGAATACCCATTATTACTAGGGTTTCGACAACATATACATCGACTCACTAGTAAATATCTTAATTTGAAAGTCAATTTAATTAGATTGCCGCTCCGACAACTGATGTATCCACTGTACAGATAAAAGCGAAATATTTCGGTGACTTTTAACATAAACATTTATTAAAATTGACAGGAAACAATAAAAATGAAAAGCCAAAATCGGCTAAGGAAGGCGCTCTGTACGAGGAAGATTGTCCTTCGCTTTCAATGAAATCTTCATAGATTAAGTTTTTGCTTATTTCGAAAAAAATCGGTTTTCAAGTGAATAAAAGTGACATTGTCTTTATCAGCTAAGGAACATTTCTTTTTTATACTTTGTTTCAGAAACTACAGAAAAGGTTGTTTTCTATGCCAGATTGACATCAAGTAAGACATTGAATATATATTCGGTCATACAATTTGACAGCGTCATTATTAATATTGGTGGACATTATAATGCCAATGACGGTGTTTTTGTTGCCCCTGTTTCTGGAGTTTACATGTTCTCCTGGACGACGCTTACTTATAATGCGAAAACCGTATCAACTGAACTTTGCGTTCAAAACACCGTTAAAGGTATATTGCTTCACACTGCAACGAAAAGTCACTTTACGACTGGATCTACATCCGCCATATGTCACGTGAATAAAGGACATCATGTATGGGTGCAAACTAGTGATGGAACGTCAGGAAATTATATACATGACTGGAAGGACAGCACTTCATTTATGGGATTATTACTTTATAAGGATTAATCGCTGAGTAATTCACATTATATCAAACCGAACAACAAATTTTATTTGGCAAATTTAATTTTGTCATTATCACCCCTATTAAGCTGTAAGTGGAGTTCACGTAAAATTGGTTAAGTCCGGTTGAATAATGTTTAGACCGGTTGAGAAATATGTAAACACATTTCTTATTTTCAATAACATTGGATAATGTTTTGTCCCGGTTCAGGATAATGTAGGTACGGTTTCTGATATTTGAACATTTACCTGTACCTAAACATTACCCAGCTTAATAGGGGTGATTATATGATATGGCGGATAGATTATCTGGACAGATCAAGTGCTTGATGATAATACTTTCCAATTATTTTATCAAATTCAAATATTTATGAAGAAAAATTATATTATGTGATAACCTCATTCCCTCGAGAAAGGCACAAAACTGTCTCATTTTATAAGGTGAATATTAAATGGAAATCGCTTTTTATACTCTTGGTCATAAGAATGGAATATATTTTGTTCAGATATTTAAGAACTGATTGTTTTCAAAAATTCAAATTATCCATTAAAATCACTGAAATTATCACTTAAATTATGGTGTACACTATGGGCATAGAAAATTTCGTTTTTAGGATTTATTTGTTCACCCAATATTTGATAAAAAATATACTATTTTCACCAAAAAGTGGGTTTCAGAACAGGTTGAAGGAGTGGTCTGACAGATTCGTAGAATCGGAAAGTTCGTGTCTCACAGTTGGAAAACAATGTTTTAAGCAAAATATAATACTTTCACACACCTTTGTGCATAATGTTTTTAACAATTTGGCTCAGAAAATACGAATATACCATATTTATGACCAAGTGTATACATATCTACTTTTGACCACTGCTACGTATACAGTATTGTAATAGAACTAAATCTAAAGCCAGATTACACGTATAAAAGTATATTAGTAAATGTAAAATATGAAAAAGAAAGATGTCAAGGAGACAACATCGTTACTTTTTATGGGTCCTCCTTAGCTTCATTGTCATTACTGTACTTGTAAAGGATTCAGCAAATTCATAAACAAAGCAAAATGACGAACTCTTGTTACTCCATGGTACATATGACGGTAACTTTTTTTTACCATATATATATTGGTACTTTACTTACATTTATAAAGTGCGTGTGTTGAGTTCTGTTCATTTGATTTTTCATTATTCCTGTCCCCGTATACATTGTTTTGCTTTTGTATTTTACTGTAGCGAACATTCACTTCCACGGTAAGGCCAAGTTAACTTCTATATAGTATATTTTCTTCCAATCTGACATACAAATACTGGTACGTAGCGGGCGATAGTTTAATTTTCTATGCTAGGTTATATGCTCTCCGACAATAAAATCAAACTACATTATGGCCCCTCCCACATCCCCTTTAATAGAAAACTTTGTCGGACGAATACCTCAGAAACATAATGAAGTCATATTTTCAGAAATTCTACTGCTGTCACCACGGCCTCGAAGTTGATGTGTGTCGACATCACAAGTGAGAACAGAAATAAATTTTATTAGATTTCAAGTCTTTCCTAATTTGACATCAAAGGTTTAGTCTCTTCCCAAGATTGACTAACTGACAATATCAATGGTGCCGCGACCTAAGCAGAACATGCTTTCTCCTCCAGAGGACCTGGCATCACTCTTTTTTAGAGAGAGAGAGAGAAAATGAAATTATGTGAGTGCTTTAGTTTTATAATATACATATGTTTTTGATTATACAAGTTTATATGATGTTTTTGGTCTTCCGTCTCCTGATGTTCTTATTTTTGCCTTGTCTCTGGACTTTGATTTTCTTTAAAAATTAAGACATCAAAATTTTATCCTTTTTGTGAATCATTTTGTTTTTTTTTGCAAATCGTTGCAATAAGAATTAATACATTTTACTTCTAACCATTTTATCCATATTATATTGCATTTAGAATTTTGTTTTATGAACCATAAGACGGCAAATTCTTAAATAGATATTTCAAACCATTGCTCTCACATGCAAACAAAGATTCACCTCTGAAATGTAGTATGAAGAAGTACCTGTTGAAGAATTCACTGATAATGAAGGCTGGGATCACCTAAGGTTTCCGAGAATACGATCTATTTATTAGAGAGAATTGTCCAACCAGTGTAAATTTGATACCTAGTGTTTTAAATTAATTATACGAAATGTAAAAACCTTTGTCAACTTATTTTTTTACTATTTGATTAACTTTCCAAATGAAAACCGAAGCAAAAACCAAAATCATGAATCCAAAATAAAAGTCAATATTATGATCAAATACAGAGAACGTAAAAGAAGAAGACGAAACAATCAGAACAAAATACAAACTGCACAGAAAAATAGACAATAAACAAGAGTGTCATCAGGTGCTCCGAAAGGTTGAGAATGACCTGCTTCAAATGTGACACCCGCCACATAGCTTATAAAAATAGACGATGTTGGAAGGTCTGTTCAGTAACTGATCACCGCATTTTCTAACCCTAAGACAAAACAAATTAAAATCCATTACACCTTACCATTCTAAAGCTGTTTTTCTCTTTCATTTTTAAGTACATGTATTTATGCTTTACAACCTTTCCGTATGTTTTGGTTACCGAAATTATTTTGCCTGTTAGTAGCATATGTTTTGCCAAATTGATTGATAAATCAGGGTTTACGTCGAATGAGCAGTATTTAGGCTATATCACCAGCGGTGCATTGTTTAGACTTTGATTCACGGAATACAAATACATGTATGACAAGTAAATAAAATATGAATGATTAAATTAAAATAAAATTTTGCATCTCTGCAGCCCAACAAACAGCACCCGTCACAATGTAAGTGAGCCAATCTAGGAAAATGTCAAAATCGGTAGTCAAATCCGGGAAGACGAGAATCTAGCTGAAAATGTCCGATTTCATTTGGGATATTGACACGTCATATCTTTCAATGAAGTCATGGTGACAGTCATAAAATTTCTTTAAAATAACGTTATCTGCCAATGATGTCATGGTGACGGCCATAGAATTTCTTAAAAGTATGATTTTGGAAGATGGAAGAAAATATAATGATTTCAAAATTATTCATAAATTTCCTTTCTCTAAGAATAAAACTTAACATTTCTTCCAATACAAAAAGGTTTCTGTCCAATGGTTTGTTTTTCGTCTTTTAATAATATTTCATTATCGCCAAAGGTATATGTTATCGGGCTCTAGACAGCTATGTATCGTAAAATATCATCCCGTGAGCTAGAATATGAAGCACAGGAGTGAGTGAGCGTAGCGAACGAGCCCTAAGCTTCATATTCTGGCCAGCGGGATGATATTCTACAATACTTCAGCTGTCAAAAGTCTGATAACTTGTTAATCATCCTTCATTTTGTATTTTAGATTTGTAACTTTTGAACTGAGGTTTCAAATTCTCCCAAAGTCATGCGGGAAATTCGACATACAGGTCATTCTCGCTTTTTCAACAAATTTCAACACAAGCTTTTTTAATTTCTAAATCACTTTACTACCAAATGACGTCATAATGTAAAAACATGGTAGCTCTGCAGGATATATCAGTGACCTATTCTCTGTAGTTTTTCTGGAGTCTAGTTTATCTATTTGTGTAATTATGACACTGTTTTAAGTACTAAAATCGGAGGGAGAAAATGTAATAGATTTTTACTTTTATCAACTTGATTTTGTGCGAACACTTGCAAATAATTATTACTTTTGAAACTTAGGGAGAATCGTTTGATATATCCGAACAGCTTCTGATAATCCAGGTCAGCTTCTGATATATCCGGGTCAACCAAATTACTCTACAGGATGATATAAGCAAAGGGAAGGATGATAAATCGGCAAACGAATACCGAAGCAAAAATGATGAAAGGGGTGATTCCAAAATAAAAAATAAAAAAAAAATCACAGCAAATTCATTTCCAAACCGAAATAAGACGGCATGACAAAAAACAAAACAAACAAAAATAAACAAGAACACCGCAAAACTAAAGCACTAGCAGTGTGTACCCCTACAAAAACTGGGGTATTATCAGGTTATGGTTAAGCATGATCTGCTTCAGGCGTGGCATCCGTAACACTGCCCGTGAAAAGTCCGGTTTTGTCACAGTCGGCGTTTGTCGGTCAGGTATTACACTCTGGATCTACCCAAAGATATCCATTCTCATCTGTGAAATAGAAACATTGTAACGGTCTGTAAAATCATGTTAAATATCACACACACATACACAATCGTCATCATTATCATCATCTTCGACGTCATTTAGTTCTCTTTTTAAAAGTGATTAACCCACAATTCACTTTGACGTGTCAAAATCCCAAATGAAAGTGGACATTTTCAGCTAGATTCACGTCTTCCCGGATTTGACTACAAAGTTTGACATTTTCCCGGATTGAATCACTCATAGTGTGACGGGTGCTGTTAACAGAGCAGGACATGCTTACCCTTCCGGAGCACCTGATGTCACCCTCAGTTTCACTGTAGTTCACACTGTGAGTGCCTTTGTTCTGAACGTTGTAATTTCTGGTTCTGTGATTTGTATCTGTCTAATGTCATTGTTTTTGTGTCTAACGTCATTGTTTTCTGTGTTCTCGTTTTTGCCCTGTCTTTGGACTCCGATTTTTGTGAATTTCACCCTTTGTTCTTTCGGTATTCTACTGCCGTTGTTTGAAATGCTGAACCAAGTGAAGGCGATTTCAGTCGACAATTTTTGCCGGTTGTTTCCTACTGCTTTGTCTTTTTGCCTCATGAACTTTGGCTGCTGTTAATCCTGTTGGGAAATTTTCTTACCATCCCTACTTACTCATCATTTTTAGTACCTTTTTTTCTTATAACGCTTTTCTTTCTTACTTGTAATATTCAGGTGGACTTATCTAAATATAAATATTTGTCTTAAATTGAAATGCTCTCAATTTTGTAAGTATATTGGATATGGGAGAAGATTTTCAAAAGTTAGAACAACTTGTGTCTGACCCCTTTTGCATTTTTCATAATCAAAATAAACATGTTTGAGTCAAATCCATCATTAAACCATAATCAATTCGAGTAATATTAGCAGCCCCAATTTACAAGAATGTTGTCTCTGCACATTGTCTCTGCACTAAATGCATCATTCCTATTTACCCTCTCGGCGGAGTATTTGTACATATGTTGTAACGCACAATTTATACACAACGTTTTCTGACTAAAATATAGTTAACGCCAACATTATTTACATGTTTGGAAGTGAGATTATTCCATACATTGACCGTATTGACGGTAGTTATTTACTGAGAGCATTGAACGGCAAGACAGGGTGACTGACATTAACAATTTGATTTGTAATTTAAAGAAAAAACCACTCCATCCATCGTGCAAATTAATAAATCATTATTGCTGTAGAAATAAGGTATGTTACTCTAGAAAACGCCATTTTTACTTTAATAAAAAGAATATATTTTGTTACAATTATAAATACTTTATCGCGAGTTGCATATATTGTTTCTCAATGATAATGATCTCACTGATTATTTAACAAAACTAAACAATAAAAGATTTGGAGTAAATGCAAATGAGAAAACGTCTCTTGCAAAACATTGTAAAACAAAGCAATTTGAACAACGCTTTTATTGGTTTTCTTCATCTTGATGCCTTCAATATGCTCATACCTCATAGCAAGTTCAAGACGGCACCTAGCACCAGTTCGAGCGGAATTCATTGCTAGATGTCGGGCAATGCAACATTCACGTTTTTTTATCCCAGGGATGCGAAATTGTCTACAAACATAAATGTCATAAATTTTGTCAATAAAGACTTACTTTAAAGTTTGGAGTATTCTAAGAAATCTGTAGATGTTACCTTTTGATAGGCAAATAATTTTTTAAGACGAAAATGATTTGAACATATCTTGGAATGTGAACAAATTTCCAAAAAGTAGAGAAATAGGATAAAAATACTAAATACCGGAGTAACTGTAAATTTAGATTTTGTAGATCGCTATTTTGACAACTTACAATAGTGCAGAATTTTCTATAAACATTAAAAACAAAAAAGTGAATATGTAAAAACGCTGATAATAGAAAAAAAAACAAGTTACAAATTCAAATATAGCTGAGGACAGAGCTAAACACGAGGAAAGTAATCCTTGATTTTAAACAAAAAGTGAATTAAAAGATCAGCAGGATAGGAATGAATATTTACAACAGTATTGAATTTAAAATGTTAAAAACTAACAATTTTGTTTTTACTTAAAGCAAAGAAATACTAAAAAATTTTAATTTTACAGGAAAATGTCAACTACGATTTAAAATTCAATTTTACGAGTCCGGCGTGCAACCTTGTTTGAGCATTTGTTTCCAGTATGGCAGGGTACTTGGGTTTATACATCCCTTTGGTCCTCCGTTATGCATCCTGGCATAGGTTTCGCAGTTGACAGGACATCCAAGTGTTTTAGCATAATTAGCGTATCTTGCCATGTACGTTTCTACACAGTTGTATGCACATTGGTAGTTCTTGGCACATGTTTCATAATCTGAAAGAAAAATAACAATTACAATGTATAAACATTTTCAGATAAAAATTGAAAACGTATCTTGGCTAATTTATATACATACAGCGTGTTCTCAAATAGTTGTGTCACTGATACTTACATAACATCATCCTCAATACCTAGGAAGCAATAATTTATACATTCATGTGTGTAAGGAAAACGTGGTAGCATAGCCATACTTGCTGATTGGGATTACTTCATTCTTTTCTGTCTGTATGTCGTTTTTCATAGATTTGCCTTTTCATGTCGTCTTCTTCTTTACATTGCTGGAATTTTATGCCTTGTTTATTAATGATTTTATCTGCTTTTGGATAATAGTACAGTTGTTGACCATGGGACTGACCTGTTGCACCAAACCATGCAGCGCTTGTTTGAGGGTCCAGTCTATAGCTGTGTTTTAAAAGTTTTCATATTAAATGTGTTCTTGCCCTGAAATTTGTTTATTATCATATTTACCATGTACATTATCTATTATTTATATTTATTTTTTTTTTGTATTGCGAATTAATGTTTCGCTTAATACGCTCTATTCCATATTCAGACATTTCACATCACTATTACGGCGACCCAAGCGACAGTTAACCATCTGATAGGCATGTGAGTCTCTTTTTCCTATCAAAATAAGGAAAGCGGTCATCAGTTCGGTTTAATGCGGTCAACAGACTGACAATAGATAAGATTTTTGGTTTGAGAAAATAAATCAGTCAAATTGTCGATTTTAACTTCTACCGCATTTATGTAATAAAGGAGAAAACATGAAACATCTACAATGGCTGAAAATTAATCACATGCCACAAACTGCCAGGGAACTACACAGGAAAAACACAAACAAGACAAAGAACAAACATAAACAACGATAGGAACTCGGGACAGCCGGGCAAGGTACCGACACTAGCAAAAGCCAGCGGTAGGGTTAAACCGGTTTATGGGTACCCAAAACATCTCTTAATCTGTCCCGTTTCCCTATATTATAATCAACACATGAATAAAACCAATACAGGTAGACCACTAACTCCATGACCACAATCTTGAAAGGAGAGAATATGAAAATACGTAATTTTGACATTTTGACGCATATGCAGAAACTAAATTCACAGTAACTTCGGTATTAAGTTATTTGAAAGATGGATCAAGGGGTGCTCGCCGCTAAACTGCCGGCTAGCTCAAGTAGCCTAGTCTGCTGGGAAAACACTGCATGTAGCGCTGGTAAAACACTGCATGTCGCACTCAAAATCAAACTCAAAACTTCCCGAAGGCTTTGGTCAAGAATCATCATATATTTCAGTAGACATCGCCAGTGCCAGTGAGAGGCCAGTATGTGTGTAAAATTTTCAAGTCAGTAGATCTCAAAGCTAATTTTACGGATGCAAGCAGAGTATTTTGTCGATATCCCCTACAACGTAAAGAATGTAGGTGACAAAATGTACGTCTTACATGTACATACATGTATACGGAAAATAGTATAAAATATTACAAATATCTTTTTACCAATATTTATGACATAAACAGTCCGAATTCTGGCCGACAAATAAAAACTTTTAGAATTGGTCGACACCACTGTCCGCTTTTGTTTTTCCTGTGAGTTTCCTTACTGTCAGTTATGCGCCTTTTAGTTCGAGCTTCTCAAACAATTCGATGATATTGCATATGATGAGTTACAAAAGGGCTTGTTAATTTTGTCACGTGATCTTTTAAATGATACTTCTGGGAACCTTATGAACCTGTAAGCTTTTATATATGCAGTATTATCATTATATTTTCCTCCTATTTCTCTATATTTCTGTCTGTTCTTTCTCTTGACCTCAGTGTACAATGTATTTTTTATTATTTTATATATTTGTATTCTGCATACCATTGTATCTACAGCGTTGAATTAGAATAAAGCACATATATAAATTGAACGAAACCGAGTCCATTGCGTCTCTCCGATAGTGTTCTTTAAATCAGTACATTCAGTCAACAGCGGACTTATTTATCAATTTGCCAATGACAGGCAGGGGAAGACTGTTTAATATATTTTGTAATGCTCCGGTTGAATTTTTTTTTCTAAAAAATCAACTTACTTGCAACCATTTTGTAATGTTGCGAAGGTTATAGTTCATATTAGGTTAGTTTTATTCTGTTAGGAGATATATTGGTATATATTTAATCTTAAAGATATTGTGCCAAAAAAAAACTCATTCTAGGATGAAATTTCTTCTCAGACATACTAATATCCTGTCACATAGAGCAAGAAAAATCATTTATATAGCTTTATGACTATGATTGCTTGTCCTGGTTCAGTGGTGGAAATAAAATTCTAAAGATAGACCTTCAAGTGATGCAAATTTGATTAAAAGATTATAAATTTCGTTTTTAAAATAGAGTTGATTTTCAATGGTGAATAAAAGGATATGGAGTAAAGCACATGAGACAAAGTCTCTACAAATACATGGTAAAAAAAACAAGCAAAGGAACAACGCTTTTATTGTTGTTCTTCATCTTGAAGTCCATAAAGCCTTCAACAATGAGCTTTGCTCATACCTCATAGTAAGTTGAAGACGGCCCCTAGCATCGGTTTAAGCGGAATTCTTTGCTAATTGTCGAGCAACGCTACATCCATGTCATCATTGGTCATGGGTGCGGGATTGTCAACAAACATCAATTAAACTGGAAAAGTGCTCTTAAAATCGTCTTTTTTTACCCCCAATTTAGTGGGCGGTATATAGTGATCAAAGGAGGGCAAATGCAGTACAAAGGACATCCATCAATTGCCAAACAGGGAATGAAGCTTTTAAAAATCTAAATTATAAAATGAATCGAAATTCATTTAAGAATGCATAAAATTTAATTTTCAAGGATCAATGGAACAACGCTTTTATCTTGAAGTCACCATTGGGTCTTTAACAATGAGAATTACTCATACCTCATAGCAAGTTCAAGACGGCCCCCATCACCGGTTTGAGCGGAATTCATTGTTAATTATCGAGCAACGCTACATCCATGCTTTTTTACACCATTCGATGCGGGATTGTCAACAAATATAAACTCAACTGGCATAGTGTACTTTAAGTCGCTGTCATCCATTTCCCGACAAAAAGACAATAGAAGATACATATATATACATTCATTAACTATTGTTATGTTTGAAAAATTTTCATTTGCGATTTTCTGTGACGATAAAAGCTAAAAATATTGCCTGAAGTGTTGTTAAATAACCACAATGACACAAGTCGTCTTACAAATGTCTATATATTGATATATATCTGGGACATATACCTCCCTGCGGTTTTCCACAGTCTATCCAATATGCCTTCTTTATTTGGAATGGACCACACGATAGCGAACCAACATCCATTTTACATCTTGCTGCCTTGTTACAACCCGATTCAACCTATTACAAAGAAAATAATATATGCTATTCGGGAATCTTCACAGGGGATACGGGTTCGTATTCTCTGTCTCTGTTTAATATCCCCTGAGCCGTCAGGCGAAGGGGATATAGGGCACAGACATGGAATATTTATCAATTATGGACTTTTCACGAAGTCAATATGTTATATATGGACCTGTTTGGCATATATTGACCCAGGACAAAGTCCGAGGTCAATATATTCCTAACAGGTCCATATTTAACATATTGACAGAGTAAAAAGTCCATCATTTTTATATTATATATGTAGTTTTATTGTATCTCATTACATTTTTGTGAAGGAAAATTTTGTCAATACATTGGAATTTAATTATAAATAGAACATTTATTTGAAGGCAGTGTGGATCTGCCATTAAGTAGAATGATTTACATGAGTGCTCCTAGGATAAATAAATGCCGACATTTCTCTTATATTTGAAAAAATAAAAAAAAACAAACAAACAAGTAAGCCTGTTTATTAGCGTTTTAACATGAGGTGTGCAATAAAAAAAACATGTGACAACTGTTAAATATATTTTTCATTGATTTCAATGGTTATTCTGTAAAAACATTTTAATATCCCCCTTTATTTCCCCGGCGGAAACTCCGCGTTTTCCAATATTTATTAAAATATTTTTTCGTAAGACTTTTCTTAGTGAAAAACTATAGTTTGAAAGTCCAACCAGACATGTAGCGTCAATAAAACTAACAAGAGCTGTCACCGAATGGCAGCCAGTAATACCCCCGCTCTTTGAAATGGAATAAAAAAGATAACAGGAAACACCTACAATGGCCGAAAAACATAGCCACATGCCAGAAAGTAAATAGGAACTGCACAAGAAAAAACCCACTATAAAAATACAAAAGACAAACATTAACAACGATAGGAACTCGGGACAGCCGGACTTGGTACCGGCACTAGCAAAAGGCAGCGGTAGGGTTAAACCGGTTTATGGGTACCCAAACCCTGAATCAATATGGCATTGCTAAGTTAAGTATGTGTGGACATAATACAAGCGTGGTCACAGTACAAGTGTGGACACAATACAAGCATTGGCATAGCTGCAATAATGAATTAAGTTACTGTCAAACAGGAAGTAGATGAGTTGTGGACTTGAAAAAGGGAGACACGATAAAACTAATCATAGTAAAGCTTCAGACCAAATATCAAATCATTACTACATACACAAGCCGAGATATCCTTGACAAAAAATTTCAGTATATGGCTTTAATGGAAAAAAAAACAAAGTTATCGTCAAACAGGAAGTAGATGAGTTTCAGACTTGAAAACGGGACACATGGTAAAACTGATCATTCTAAAGCTTCGGACCAAATATCAAATCATTACTACATACACAAGCTGAGAAATCCTTGACGAAAAATTTCAATATATAGCTATAA
>MJUU01015639.1:0-15914 GCA_002080025.1 Modiolus philippinarum | reverse complement strand
AAATCAAGGTAGAAAACGATAAAGCAAGCACAATGTTCCATTGCCTCGTCTTGACATGACTTTGCCTCATGTGCATTGACCCAATAACCCTTTATTGCTTAATCGTAATACATGGAATTGGCATTTTCGTAACATACAATTCAATATTGATCATTTTTCAGTTTATTACTTGGTACAGACATTTCAAAAGAAAAGGATAAGATTTTAATGCATTAATTACATGGCGAGATATACCTTCCTTATATAACTTAAAAGTTACCCAAGAGAAAACTTGAAGTTGATATCATTTGTACACAAAAAGAAAATCATGGTTGAACATCCCATTCAAAACAATATGAACCCTATTCCGTACGCTGAATAATAAAAAAAGCCTTTGTATTTTATAAAAAAAATGGTTTTCATCTGCAATAACCTTGAATATAAGTACTCTCTTAATGATAAAACCGATGCCTTGAACGTTAGAATCTGTCTCGTACAGGTAATTATCACTTTAATATTATTTATTCAGTATTATGAGTTGTTTTCTGAGCTAGTTGTCGAGAAAAAGCCAAGCATATTTTAGTTGTTTTTTTATATCATTGATGATTGTGTTAAAAGGTGGTATCTGCATGCTTATCATTTTCAGCCTACCAATTCGAGTCGTAATAATTAGGATCTGTGTGTTTTGGTACAATGTGGTATTCCGAACATTTAAGACAAGTTGTCCTCATGATGACCTCAAGATGAAGAAAAACAATAAGAGCATTGTTCCATTGCTTATTTTTGTCATGTTTTTGTAGAGACTTTGTTTAAACCCTCATTAAATGGATCGAGAACATCGAATGCTTCTGATATCTGACACTCATACTCCCTTAAGAGAATTCGTCGATACGTCCGCTGGTAGACTGTCAGTCCCCGAGAGTAGCCAGTACTTCGGTGCTGGCCCGAAAACCGATTTTATTTCGAAACATGCAATATCTAAATTTTAGAAAATTTTGTTAAAAACTAAGGAGTATCTCCCCCTTGCAGAGCTCTGTCCTTAGCTGATTTTGGCTTTTCTATTTAGATCTTATTGGTAATTTGATCTCTACGAGTTTCACACGTATTTCGGTTTATGGAGATTTTATCTGCACTGAAGAGACATAAAATGTCGGAAAGCGCATATGCAGAAACAAAATTCACATTAACTTCGGTGTTTTGTTATGTATTACAGATAAACAGAAGGATGCTTCAAGTAAGGTAATTGTTTTCTTTCTTTACTAATGATATATTTCCATACTGGATGTAATTTCACCATGTATTTTACACCTTACGAAATGGGCATCAAAAACATTGTAGTTGTGGTGCTTGACATTATTTAGTACCACTGATATCAAAAAATTAATAGAGTTGTTGTAATACATCGGCAAACGAATACCGAAGCAAGAACGAGGAAAGGGGAAATTCTAAAAATAAATCATAAATCCAAAATCACGTCAATTCACAGCAAGCACGAATTTAGACAGTATGACAAAGACAAAACAAATAAACAAAAATGAACAAGAACGCCACAAAACTAAAGCACTAGCAGTGTGAACCCTATAATAAAGGGCTACGCCGAGCGCAGCATGATACGACCGCAGCATGTCGACCACTGAAATTTCAACAAAAGTAGTTTAAAGTGAATGTGGACACAGTAAAGAGCTTGACACAATAATTAGATGAACACAAAAAGAAGCTCGACACAGTAATTAGCTGGAAACAATATAGGGAAAAAATCAACCCTTTTGATCACTTACTGATAAAAAAAAACCGAAAGAGCTTTGCAAAATATATACTATCAACTAAAACTTTACATCCATAGAAATTCAACGAAAAAATTTCCATCGAAATCGGATGAAAAATAAAGATTTGATATATTTAGAAAAATGCATTTTTGATCCCTTTGACCCTTTATAGCTCAGAAACGATATGACCTACACAAAATCCATAGGCATACTACTGAAAGCTTAGATCAAGAGGAATCCAAAGAAAAAAATCCTATCAAAATCCAATGAAAAATAAAGATTTGACATATTTAGAAAAATTGCATTTTTGGCCCCTTTGACCCCTTGTAGCCCTGAAACGGTAAGACCTACACAAAATCCGTTGGCTTACTCCTGAAAGCTTAGATCAAGAGGAATCCAAAGAAAAAAATCCCATCAAAATCCGATGAAAAATAAAAATTCTACATAATCTGCAAATTCGCAATTTTGGCCCCTTTGACTCCTTGTAGCTCGGAAACGGAAAGAGCTACCCCAAATCCGTTGATATACTGCTGAAAGCTGAGATCAAGAGGAATCCAAAGAAAAAAATCCCATCGAAATCCGATGAAAAATAAAAATTCTACATAATCTGCAAATTCGCAATTTCGGCCCCTTTCAGCCACTCATATCTGGGAAAGGAAACAAGTTATCAAAAATCTAATATTTGAGCGCCATATTAATTTTTCACAAGGAATACATTGAAAAAAAAACTGCATCAAAATCGGACTTAAAATAAAAAATTTATTTTTTTTTAGATTTGCCCTGTTGGGCCCCATTTATCTCGTGAGCGGTACATGCTACGTTAATCCATTAGCATACAGATTGAAAATTTCCTCAGGAGCACACTGAAACAAACCCCATCAAAATCCAATAAATAATAATTATCCTCTTTCCCTCCGCCTATCTCAGCCTGCAGAGCCCTTCCACAAAAGCCATATCCGGTTGACCCGAAGTTATCAAGAGGTTGACCTGAAGTTATCAAGGCAATTCTCCCAATGTTTGACAAGCAATATCCTTTTTATCCGTTTTGCAAGAAATAAATCTTAATTGGATAAAAAATCTATTATATTTTCCGTTCTCAATTTGTAAACAAATTACCGCCACCAATACACAAAAATAAAAACGAGACGTTCGAAAAAATACGGAAACTAGGTCGCTGATAACTTCAGCAGAGCCACCATTTTATTTACATTGTGACGTCATAAAAGTGCCTAGGAACTGGAGGACAAATGTAAACAATGAGAAGTTCTGCGATGAAAAATCGACTTTATTTCGATTTGTTAATATGTTTCGATGAAAAAATTCTAAATTTAATAACGTTTGTCGAAAAAAATGTTGTGAAGTAATAAAATAACTACAAGACATTTCCCATTTTGTAAAAAAACGAATGAACCTCATTTCCCGCGCAACCTTGGGAGAATTTGACACAAAACCTTATAAACTATTGTATAGAAATAAGAAATACAAGACGATAAACAAGTTATCTGAATTTTGAAAGCTGGAATATTGTAAAATATCATCCAGCTCGCCAGAATATGAAGCTTGGGGGCTCGTTCGCTGCGCTCACTCGCCCTTGTGCTTCATATTCTGGCTCACGGGATGATATTTTACTATATACTGATGTCAAAATCCAGATAACATGTACAGATTCTACAGTCAAAAATGTGAAAACACCCAATTTCACCCATTTTTGGCCCCTTTTTTAGAAACGGGCAGGGTCACAATTACCAAAACAAGTCAAAGTCTTTCTTTTGTGCCAAGGAACATTGTGTTAAAATTTCATATGGATTGATCAACTAGAACTAAAGTTATTGACCATAAACAAAAATGTCTACGGACGACAACGCCGACAACGACAACGACGACAACGACAACGACGACAGCACCATACAATTATACGACCTCAAATTTTTTGCGGTCGTATAAAAACTGAGGTATCATCAGGTACTTCGGAAGGGTAAGCATGATCTGCTAAACTCGTTGCACCCGTCACACTGCCAGTGGAAAGTCCGGTTTTGTCACAGTCCGGTAACAAACTCTGGATCTACCTAAAGAAATCTGTTTTTAATTGTTAAATAGAAACATTGTAATGGTCTGTCAAATCGTGGTGATAACCGTAAAACTTCTGTGGTGACAATTGCAACAGTGACTGAACATACCCTTGATGTATAAGTTTTTGACAAAATCGCTGTACAAACTACAGCAAGGCAATAGCGAATGAGTTGTGAAATGTACACGCCATATGCCGGAGAAGTGGGAATACTACTGCTCAAAAAACGGGAAATGTGGAATAATGTGATTATGTTACAATCTACATACTTCATCTAAACCAATGACAAACAACGTTCTAGTATAGAATGGTAAGTTAAAACCGAATAGTCAGTCTAGGAAAAAAGAAAAATCCATAGAAAGTGGCAACATAAGAAGCACAAAGATACAAAGACATTACATAAGTTCGGCACAGAAAAGAAAAAAAAAGAAAACTATCAATTTGGACAAGACTTGATTGATGTTTTTTTTTAATTAACATAGTACTGACTAGTTTATAGAAGTCTATATGCGACTACATTCTTTTTTCAGTTCCTCACAGTCGTAACCTTGCTTAATTTTCGTTTTTATATCAATAAGAGAAACAACTCGTCTTTTGTGGAGCGAATCATCAAATTAGTAGTATTTTACCGGGTCCAGTACACCGTTGCTGTACAAGTAATATCACTACTTATCATGTTTATATACCAAGAAAAACTCGAGCATTTGTGCTAAGCTTTGATATTAATTTGATTTCTCTGGAAACTGGAATCCCTTTGAGAGCAGTTCACGTCAGACAAGTGCAGGTCTTGAATCAAAATTGACATTATATATAATGTGATAAGGGCATATTGATCTGAGCCATCCGAATCATTGAAATTATATCCTAATGTTAAAAGTGATAATGCGATAATGATTGATATCTTTAACAAATATCAGTATTCAATACTTGAATATCCTAATGCAACTTTGGTATTTTTGTATTTTTTGGACCTTTATCACAGTCAGTTACAACACAAACACATTAAAATGTCACAGAGTAATCTGATTTAATTTAAAAGTTCAACTTAATCTAAATAAAAATTGACATAATTTAACGAATCTATAGAAAGTTTCACTCATATAAGATCTGAGATTAAAAATCGAAAGTATCTTTGTTTTTCAATATAACCATGCATCTTACATATAGATGGATTTTTCACACCAACTTTGACATTACTATGCACCGCTGAAGTACCAGGAAGATTCATATTCCGTTAAAAGATACATTTGGAGAACTAATAAGGCAACGCATTATGAAGGGAAATGACCGTATTAATCAGTATTATCAGAAAACAAAATGGCCAAAAGCAAAAAGAACAATTATTAACGTTATAAATGTTCTGCTTCTTAACCTGAACAATTTGCAAATTTAAATAACAAGTATGAGCCGACATTATTATTCACACATAAAAAAGGAAAACCAAGACCATGAAAGAAAATAACATAGGATATTTTTACTTGCGCCTTTTACCAGTACTGCATATAGGACCATGATATTCACCCGAATTTTTTTAATTTACTTTTACGTTAGAAAAGCACAAGGAATGCAAGTTTTTGGTGATGTAAATAGTGCAACACAATATAAACATAAGTAAATAAAGTTAAAATAAACCGGTTTAACCCTACCGCAATCTGGCTCTTGCAAGTACGGCTATCACGAGTTCCTATGGTTGACTTTTTGTTGTCTTTTTGTTGACTTTTTGTTGTCTTTTTTCATTTTATTGTTTTCCTTGTACAGTGACCTGGTAGATTGCGGATAGTGATTGTAATTATTCGGCCATTGTAAGTGTTTCTTATTATCTTCACTACATTGACCATTGATATAAGAAAGATAACAGGAAACACCTACAATGGCCGTAAACCACAATCACATGCCACAATCCACCAGGGAACCGCACGAGAAAAACATTAAAATGACAAAAGACAAACATGGACAACGATAGGAACTCGGGATAGCCGGACTTGGTACCGGCTATCCCGGTACAATATCTCAAGGATTCCATTAATATAAAACATGATGTGAGATGGAAATGTGATTACTGAGTACAACTATGCCGCTTCTATATATTGTGGTGTTTTCAGCTGAGTATACGTGTAACCTGCATGCTTAAATCCAGTTAGACAAACACCTATTAGGCAATAACAATGCTTTTGTGTCCATATAGAGAAAAAAGTTATAGCAACCAATCAACAAAAATTATAAAACATTGTTTAATATTGAAAAGCAATAAAGATAGGAATAATATTGCGTTGGAAGCTTAAAAAAGATTTTCAATTGATGGTCAGTACACTGTTAATGTTTCACAATTGCTGGGGTGTATGGAGTAGGTACGTTGTGAATAACATATTGTCTTGTAGTCTTGTTTCTAATACATTTGTGTCTTTAACAGCATTGGTTTACTTTTATCAAAGTAAAACCAGATCACTATGTTATCACAGAAGATCATTTGTAATCCACTCTGAGTTAAACAGTAAACAATAGTTCTTCAAGTACAGCACTTCCTGAATTATGCAATCAATAATGTGGTTTAAATAAAATATGAAATAAAACTACTTAGCATGAAAATATTATGTAACAATTTTCAATTTTATCCCTCAGCGACTAATCATGGATAAATTTTGAGTATAACACAATGAACAACATTTCCCTCAAATGAAAATGTATTTTGCTTTGAAAAGTTATGACTCGTATAATGTCAATCGTGTCACACAGTGCCATTATGCAGCTTTTGGGGGGACTATAGAACCTTTATGTAAGAAATTGGGATAGTCATTGCAAAGAGAGGAACTTAAAAAGAGAACTCCCCTTGGTTAAAATTGTTCTTGAACTTTTAAAAGGCCATTTAAATTACACCAACAAATCATTTTTGTTTTGGATTTTTCAACTGTGTACTGAAAAGAAACGAACCATGATTTCCGTTATGCTTTTAATATATCGATTCTCATATACCAAGATTTTAGATGCAATTTTATGATATGGATTGCCGTGATTTAAGGTTTTTGATTTTGGAGTTCCCCTTTCATCATTTGTTTGCTGATGTATGTTATGTAAATGTTTACTTGTCAATGACCTTGGTGGTAATATTGTGTTTACTTGTCAATGACCTTGGTGGTAATATTGTGTTTACTTGTCAATGACCTTGGTGGTAATATTGTGACATCTTTCCTAGGTTTACGAGATATCCTTGATTTTCACCAGTAAAACTACATGACCTGTACAACAAAACGGCTATAGATAAAGGCATTCTGAATTTTCAATGACAGCTATTGACAATCTACTGTTTTCAAAACAATTATGGCCAATAAGGCGTATATTTTGATTCTATGTCGGGCCATTTTCAAAATGTGCTCAAATCTTGCTTAACCTCTGAATTGTCTATTGAACTAAGATTTTGTCTGCAGTCAAAACCAGGCGTCAAGCATACTGTGAAACTATTCATGTCCGAAGTGACATAAATCACATGGGGATTCTTAAAATGTATAAGGGTTTATTGGAAAATCTTAAATCCCATTTCTCAAATACATTCTCTCATAACATTTGATTTTTTCCACACTGTATACCACGCTTCCTCATGATAAAAAATCAAAGGGATCGTTCAAAGAGCCTTTGCCGATTCAAAAAAAAAAAAAAAAAAAAATGTTGAAATGAGCTATAAATCCACATTTAAAAAAATGATAATTTAAAAGTAGAATGCATGCTACCATGAAAAACAGGTGTGCAGTATGCTTGATTTTTTTAATTGAAAATATGTTTGTCACATTTATAGTTGCTATTTATCAGCAGAATGTTGGTATACCAAAATGGACACTAATTGTGCTTCTCTACTTGCAGACTTGTTTTATATCAATACTGACGAGACTGAATTTCTTCAGGGACTCGTAAAAGATCATAAAATAAAAGATATTAAATTCTTCAATCTCACTTATCAATATATTCATGAAGTTCTTTCCAACAATAACGCATCATTTGCTAAAAGGATCCCATAAATATATTTGCAAAAACTATAGATAAATGAAACGACAGAAACCACCAGATCTACATCTTGTTTGGACATCACTCAAATTTACAACAAATAGACGAATCTATTTTCAAAATTATCAGTTTCCCTTACATGGACAGTACTATTCCAGCTTCTCCTGCTTACGACGTAAGTTGAATCGTTGCACGAGAGCTAGCACAAATTATACAGACTTCCTCAATAGACATAGTTTTCTCCGTGATCGCCTTATTAATCAAGGCTTCAAAATTGTTTTTTTCTCACAATAATATAAAAATCTTCTTTCATAGATATCAGTCCTTTGTGGCCAAATTTGAAGTTTCGGTCCGAACTGATTCAAGATTCTTTTTTTAACTTAATACTGGGATGACCATTTCTTTTAACTATCTACGGGCCTTTAATAGCATGCTGTAGAGTTGCTGCCGGACACTGCTGCAATAGAAGGGGAATTTTAAAGCCATAAAACAGGTTTAAGCCACCGATTTTTTTCGAAATGCCTGTACAAAGTCAGGGCCATTACGGTCAATTGTTCTGGTTGTTTCCACCTGAATTATCTTTATTCATGTGGACTTCGGCTCTAGACAACTCCGTTCGGTGATTTTTGTTATTATCCCAAAGTCAAAGTCGTGTAAGGTGGTCTCTTGTACATTTACATTCTAGGAATGAAATTAATATATGCCAATCTTGTATGCTTTCTGACATATTAGCATTTGAACATGGCTGTAAATAACTTTTTGTGTCCATTTTAGCTATAATAATAATTTTACAGTGTTTTGGAAGATGATACTCACTCAAAGGACACCAAGAACCAAAACAAATTTTTTTCGAGTGTAAATACATTTGCACTTCAGAATGGCAGTTAGTTTAGTTTGGTTCTGGAGGTCCTATACAACGACATTTAACAAAAAACTACAATAATTGTCAAAATCTGTCAAAATTGCATTTAAGTGGCAAGGTCAGTGGTTTAAACTTTTATCTTTGAGTATGAAAATGCATCTGGATTGATGTATTGAAAATGTTTTGGAGATGGATTTAATGAATTTACGAAATTTGTATGCCGATTGAAATAATTGCACGGTAGATTGACCATTGCTCTTCACAAATATATATGTTATTCTATAAAGTCCATGTTTATAAAGTAAAACGGAAAAATGATTAAAGGGTTGGCATTTCTCTCTTCCATTTCATGAGAGCTGCATATTATCTTACCCAATCGGATACGGTCTGTACATTTAAATGTAAAAGATTCACGAACGGTCATCACTTTAAAACTGTAACAAATGTGAAATTTTCCAAACCGAAATGTCTTGAACGTTAGAACGGCGTCTTCCAAGTCTGTCGTCAAAAGGCATTTAGTTATTCGTTATAACTTGTAATTTGAGCTCGTCTTGAAACTGTCTGGCATTTTTTAAATCGTTTTTGTTTTGTTTATCATTGATCATTTGGTCACTAAATTGTTACCACTAAAAACCGGTTAATTCGGGTTTAGGTTTACGTCTCGGGTCAGGATAGATAGAGCGTTTGGATACTATGCGATATATTCCAAGCATTAACTCAAGTTTTACTGCTGTTATTGACATAACTGTTTGTTACTTGAAGTATTGTAATGTTACTGTTTGTTACTTGAAGTATTGTAATGTTGGTTCACAGTAGTTTATCCTAGACCAGACTGAGAAGTTGCATGCTAAAGATACATAGAATGACTTCAGCTCGGGTACTTTTTTAAATTCGCTACTAAAGATAAATTGCGTTGAAGACTAAAGATAAATTGCGTTGAAGAATTAAATAGGCTTCACAACATTGCAGTATAGGAGACAGATTAACATAAGCTCTGAGCTTGTTTCTGTATCCTACTTGTCATATTTGTACTGTGTATAAAGTTTATGTAATTTCTGAATAAAATATAGTTTATACTAACATCACAGTTTGTGTGATTTCATCACTTTGGTTACCGTTGGGATATTCAGTATTGTTAGATAATTGATAGAGTAATCTGATTATGTAACAATTCACACATTACTTCTAAACCAATGACGAACAATAATACAGTACAAACTATTTATTTACCTCGTGATTGATTGATGTTTGCTTAATCAACATAGTATTGAATTAGGTGATTTATTTTGACATTGCAGTATATACAGAAAAAAATAATCTCACCTGACTTCACATTTATCCATCGGCAAATTGCAGAGGTTTAGCTTGTGAAGAAAAAATAAATCGTGCATTTTTATAACACATACGACATAGTTACAATGGATCAAGACATTAGCTAACAACGAATCAAATGTTAGATAAACAATCTTGAAACAGGAGCAATGCTGATATTAATATATACCCCATCTAACTTAAATCAATTCAGGTCACCAATTTTACCAATCAGAGCTGCTAAACTCCTCACGGAACTCCTCACGGGAAGGAATCTTGGTGTATACTGAGGGTACATAATTTTATTTGTCAGTTGGTAATGGGTCTGGAGCTGGCATGTCAGTTAACTTCTAGTAGTCTTTTGTTATTCATGTTTATGTCCGTATATTTAGTTCTTTCAGTTTCATTTTTCACAATTGCCAACTGAATTTTACTGTTGTTACTATTTTTTTTATATTTATCACATTGGCTAGAAGGAAGGTTTGGGCCCAATAAAACTAGTTTAACCCCACCACAGCAAGTTTGTGCCTGTTCTAAGTCATTCTTATGTCTCACTGGAGACGAAGAGGATTAAGTAAGTAAGTAAATCATGAAATTCATTAAGCCTTGCCTCTACTTAGTTTACTTTATGTCTATAGGAGTCTAGGATGGTGTTTGATTACTCTTTCTTTAGGGGGCCGACTTCGACCTGCCGTTTGGTGTGGGGTTTCCTCAACGTTCAATGAAGATCCTATGGTGGCTTTGAGTTGTTATTACTCCCCTTTGGGTCGTTGTCTCTTTGACACATTCCCCATTTCCTTTCTTTTTTTCTACTTTTCGAATCTAAATATAAACTATTTTTGGCTGTGATCATGTATATTTGTAGGTGGGTTCTCCGTCATTTAGAACTCTCTTACACTATATACTGAAAAAGGTATGGTCATTTTCCCGTGAATATATTTCCTTCAGCACACAAATTTTGTAAATGGATTGAATTCTCTCCAAAACTGTTTTAACAGTTCAATTGTTGTACGCATTTTAGAACAAATTAAATTCAAATGGACTTTCATAGTCTTAGAGAAACGATTCAGACAAAAATCCACTTTAATGCCATTTTGATAGATTTTGACAAATTTTGCAGGTTTTTGTTAAAATTCGTTTTTAAAACATTCCAAAATCAAACTAAACTAACTGCCATTTGTCAAAACAAACAATTTTTTTTTGATTCTCCGTGTCTTCCGAATAGAGCCATTTTCCCAAACACCTTACAATAGCTTAAATTGACACAAAGGGTAATAAAACAGTAATTTAACAGCCCTGTTCGACTACTTATATGTCGGGTAACATTTATATGTGGCTTTTATTTATTTTATTCCTAAGGAGTAAACTTGCCAGAGACCACCTTACAAGATTTTCGACAACATTTCAGCTTATTTTGAAAATGACTAAAGATAGGAACAAAATTTACCACTTCTTTTGAAAAGATGTAGAGAAGATGTGAGCCTTTCGGAAAATATATGCATATGATTTCGGGTAGGTGTTACTTAAGGTAAATTGTCCAGGAAAAGTTAAAATGTGAAAAGTTAGTTGAAAATGATATAAGAGAAAATCCAATACCTTAACAGACTGCATTGTATTGAAAAGATATAATTAATCTAAATTCAAGAAAACAATTCAGTTAAAGGCAAAATACATAGAAATTTATCAGATATATTGGATAATACTATATAGGGCTTTATATTCGGGGTACGAAAATGTTGTTGTTTTCAGTCTTAGATTCAGTTCAAGTTCATCAAAATTCATTGAAATATAAATTAAGGGAGTATGAGCATCAGATTTCAGAAGCATTCGATATCCTCGGGTTTTATGCATTCAAACAGTGTTAAAGGTTTTTGCAAATGTATCATATTTTCTTGGTCATAAGTCACTTTAAAATGTATAAAATAGACAGTATATAAAATTCAATCAACTTCCAATTATATTTTCATATATTTAAAGACCTATAAACATCTTATGCAAATTGAAAAAAAACTCCAGAGAGAACTGTTTCCCGCCAAAATTTTGACGTTTTATACCTCAAAAATTCCTAAATGGATTTTCAAGTTTTATGCTTAAGTTATTTCATTAGCAGTGGTCTTCAAAACAGAAGGTCATATTTTTAATTCTTATTACAAAATTTCTGACACTCGTACTCCCTTAAGAGTGAAATATCCGGGGTATAAATTTTCGCGCTTATCATGTTAAACGCGAATAGGGCGCAAATTAATAATTAATACCCCGCGAAATATAACAATCATACAGTAGATTAAAGAAAATAATTGTTTCATCTTTTCTTTAGTCAACAGGAAATCGGGATAGCTGGATTTGCTACCGGGTGAAAGGTTGAATTTTGACCCCGTTGAAAATTGACCTGTTGGTCGTTTTTCACCGTTGAAAATTGACCCCAAAGCCATTGAATTTTGACATTCCGTTGAATTCTGACCTTAATGATAAAATTCTGACCTGGAAGCGGGTCATTTTTCAACGCTTTAAAAATTACATGTAAACAGT
This sequence comes from Modiolus philippinarum, assembly GCA_002080025.1. NCBI lineage: Eukaryota > Metazoa > Mollusca > Bivalvia > Mytilida > Modiolidae > Modiolus > Modiolus philippinarum. The sequence continues at coordinate 3,406 of MJUU01015639.1, read as the reverse complement.
CAAAACACATTATGTAAACTATATATATTAACTCACTTCTTCAGAAGTGATAAATTTAAATGAATTTGTATATGAATAAATAAACGAGATATAAATCGCAAGTTCTTAGTATTTTTCTTTGTAGACTTGTAATTGCCTAATGCCCATTCATCTATCCGTAACACAGTAAACGTCCTCATATATCTTTTGAGTCACAAGTAGTAGATAAATGAGTTTTTGTCCACAGGTGGGCCTACCTCGACCTTCATTTCATGCATGAGTGACTCAGATTTGAGCTTTCGTTAAAGCCAGATTCGAGATACTAGAACACATAAATAAATAATGTTTCGTCAGTGGATGCGTCTTTCGGACAGCCATTAGGTTTCTGATAAAAATTTTGTCACTTTGACCTACATTTCATGCATGGATGATTCAGGTTAAAGGTTTTTTTAACTAACCTGTCTATATGAAGGTGACCTTTTGCCATCACCTGGCGTCCAGCGTCCCTTGTCCGTCCGTCGTTAACTTTCCATTCAAAGATCTTCTTCTTTGAAATCACTGGGCCAATTGGAACCAATTTTGGTCACTATAGTTCTTGGATGGTCCCTTTCAAAAATTGTATCAAGCAGGTCCGTACCTCATCCAAGATGACCGCATGCGGGGAACACAGTTTTAACATGGACTCTTTGGAAAAGACATTCAAATATCTTAATAGTTTTTCAGAAAGTATGAGAAAAAGTAAAATACACTAAGCTAGATTTTTTTCAATGAAAATGGCAAAAAAAAAAAAAAATTGGCAAAAATGCCTAAAATTGCGTAATAAAAGTGCTAAAATTGGTCACTTTTAAACATCTGTAGAAAAATAATTTGCACAGCAACCTATGCATTTTTCTTTATATATTTAATTTATAGGGTAAGAACATTGCAAAAATCAAGGTTTGAAAAAAAAAATTAATACTTTAAAATTTTGGCTCCTCATCAGGGTACCATCCTCACAAAGTCAGGGGTCCTGTGTCCACGCCTGGCCAGGTAAAGTTAAAATGTGAAAAATTAGTTGAAAATGATGTAAGAGAAAATGCATTACCTTAACAGACTGCATTGTATTGAAAAAGATATAATTAATCTAAATTCAAGAAAAAAAATAAGTTAAAGACAAAATATATATAGAAATCTATCAGATATATTGGATAATACTATTATCGAAAATACGAAAATGTTGCGGTTTTCAGTCTTAGATATATTTGCGGTTATTCAGTTCAAGTTCATTCAAAATTCATTGATATATCCGCGGGTATAAATTTTCGCGCTTATCACGTTAAACGCGAAAATTAATAATTAATACCCCGCGAAATATAACAACCATACAGAAGATTAAAGAAAATAATTGTTTCATCTTTTCTTTAATCAACAGGAAATCGGAACAGCTGGATTTGGTACCGGCACTTAGCAAGAGACAGCGGTATGATTAAACCGGTTTATAAATAACCGAAACTCCCATTTTCATATAAATATAATAAACGTACAAATAAAACCCAATGCTGGTAGACTACTAACACCAAGACCTTAATCTTGAGATGGAAATAATAAAACAAAACGTTATTTAGAAAGACGGGTCAAGAAGTGTCCGCCGCTGCCGGCAAGCCCAGGAAGCCTAGTTTGCTGGTACAACTTTTTTGCACTACGGAAGATGGCAAGTTTGATAACAAATGACAAACCTCATGAAATTCTTTACATATTTTTTTATAACATTATCTTATACCATATGAACCAATAAAAGGTGCATAAAGCTAGGATCTAATCATATCTCTAAAATTATATAGGGAAAAAACTTTGTCTGAGTAAGGTATTTCAATTTTATCAAAGTTTTCTGTATTTAGCTTTTGTAATCAAAATTTAACCATTATTTCCTGTTTGTTACTGCTCTACTGGGGTCATCTTGGGTAGTTAAGGTACTATATTTCCGTGCAATCACTTCCTGATTCTTGATTTCGGTTCAAAGATGATGTTTTGACTCTTTTACACAAAAGTATTATTCTTCTGTAAAACATTACTTTGCGTCCTTCCAATCACGTTGTTTGGGATACATTGAGTTCCTATACACCATACAGAGATTTTTTCGAGTAAAGCAGTTGTATGATCAATAATCCTTTATACAATCAAAGCATAAACATGCAAATACCTGCAATTATGGAATATTATTTTTTAGTTTTCTAATTATTCTTCTCAATAAAAATCGAAATCGTGACTAGTTTCTGCTATATTATGAAAACCTTAATGTATTATTAACATGACAACAATCATTTAAAACAATTTCTAAAAATGAAAGAATAATTTTCAGATGAATAATTTTGAAGCATTTTGTGCCAGCAATTCTTAATCTCTGATAGCTGTAATGAGATAATGACATTCTCCCTTTTTTCGACACTTCGTTTGAGAAATAATGACATTCTTCTCTCGCAAAGAGGTTATTCCTTCCTCTGGACACTTTATTACAGAGATTATGGCATTCTGTCTTCTCTGGACACTTCCTTTGAGAGATTATGGTACTCTCCGTTCTCTGGACACTTGTTTTTGAGAGATTGTGGCATTCCCTCCTCTCCCGACACTTGTTTTTGGAGATTTTGGTATTCTCTCTTCTCCTTACACTTGTTATTTTTCATAGAATACCTCATCTCCATCTAATTCTTTAAAGTTTGAACATTATGGTATTTCTGTATTTAACTATCCAAGTTTGAGTTGCATGGAAATAGCATATATCGACTCCACTTCAATAAATACTAAAGAAAGATAAAAGTGTAAGAATTGCCCTTCCACACAAAGTGGAGTCTTATCACTTCTTGTTCCATCCATCTCCATTTGAGCTACTTATATGCTTTGGTTTTACCACTGAATACTTAGATAATAGGAAATTTATTTCCTGAAAAACCTTTCAAATACGGTAACAGATTTCCAGATATTGAATACACTAATTTCAGGTTTTACACTGCTATCGTTTTTGTCTGTTTAGGTTTTACTTTGACGATGGGCATTATCGTTTTCAGGATTACCCGTCATTTTAATATCTTGTTCCAACAACAATTATGCACCTGAACTGGTTACATACCTGTAATACGGGACTTCTGAGTCGTGTTCAACCCGTATTCCAGTTCTATACTAAAAAATCAATACATCAATACATTGAGAGGAAATCACTAATAAATGAACACTGTTGAGCTAAGGGGATGTATATTGAATCTGTTGTAGCGCTTCAGGTTAATTGTTTTTCGTTAATTAAAATTTGGTTAAAGAATTGTCAAGTAGGAACAATTATTAGTATACACTTCAATTTCATAAATATTTAGGTTAGTTCCTGTGGTAAAAACCGCAGGGAACAGGTAGAGTTGACCCGATGTCGTATTGAACACACTAGAACAACACATAGTTTTAT
>MJUU01015638.1:57419-95534 GCA_002080025.1 Modiolus philippinarum | reverse complement strand
TTTAGGTGTGAACAGGGTCTCAAATGAGAGTCTTTTTAGCAAAAAAAAAATGATATGGTTTTGTTAAAGCTGAAATGGTTTTCATTTTGAATGAAATAAATCTTTTGAAAGTTTGAAAAGTTAAGGGGTTTGCTTTAACGACATCAGATAGCACAGAAATACTTATTATCAATAAAAAGAAATTTTTATTTAACCAGAGTTAATTTTATACTGTTTTTAGTCCATTGAAATTTTTACTGACCAATAGTCTCTTTTTCATGAGGACTTATTGAAGAAAATGGCTAGCATTAAAACAGTTGTGGTATCTGATTGGGAGAAATATTTTGTAATATAGTACTCTAGAGATGTTCATAACTCATAAGGATACTTACATATACATGTATACTGCAGAAATGTTCTATCTCTATAACTGAATTGGCATCTGATTTGAGGAAAGTACTTTACAGAGTTGCTGCCCTTGATAGCCATTTCTACAAAAGCTTTCTCATTTGAACTAGCAAAACTAATGTATATGTTATTCAGTATATATCTGTAGCTTTGAAAGATGTTTATATAGTGTTTTTTAGAGATAATCCATAAGGATTTTATTAAATTGAAGGTCAATATGAATTCCTTTGAACCAGTCAGAAAGATGACAACTTTTTTACTTTTTGTATGGTATTTGGTTGGTTTTTGTATCGCCTGCTGTAAGCAGAGTTGACACATAGGGATTACTATCAGACGTCTTACGTTGTCCTGCGTCGTCCGCCAGTTTTCGAATCCACAACTCCTTCAAAACTACAAGTCTGACTCCAACCAAACTTTCAGGATATGCTGTTCACTTGGTGTAGTTGAGCATCTGATACTTAGAATTTTGATTTTACAGATTTTAGAGGTTCACAGAGCCAAAATTGCTCATTTGTGAGTCTGTTGGTTTTTGAATGCGCAATTCCTTCAAAACTGCCAGTCCAATTCCAATCAAACTTTCAGGATATGTTGTTCACCTGATACTTAGAATTTTGATTTTACAGATTTTGGAGGTTCACGGAGTCAAAATTGTTCATTTGTGAATCTTGTCAGTTTTTGAATCTGAAACTTCTCAAAACTGCTAGTCAGATTCCAACCAAATTTTCAAGATATGTTGTTTACCTGGTGTAGTTGTGCACCTGATACATGTACTTAGAATTTAGATTTTACAGAATAAGAGGTTCACAGAGCCAAAATTACTCATTTGTTAATCTTGTTTGTTAATCTGCAACTCCATTACAACTATAAGTCAGATTCAAACCAAACTTGCAGGATATGTTGTTCACCTGATCTTGTTGTGCACTGATGCATAAAATTACGATTTTAAAGATTCTAGAGGTTCGCTGAGCCAAAATAGCTCATTTGTTAAATTTGTTTGTTAATCTTAGACTCCTTCATGAATGTCTGTCAGATTTCAACCAAACTTCCGGTATATGTTGTTTATTAGGTCTGGTTATGCACATAATACTTAAAATTTTGTTTTTACAGACTGAAGAGGTTTGCTAAGCCAACATTATACATTTGTTAATTCAGTTTGTCAATCTGCAAGTCCCCAAAACTGTATTCATATTCTAAACAATTTTTATACGACCTCAAAAAATTTTGTGGTTGTATGATGGTATGGCGCTAGCGTCGGCGTCTGTGGACAGCATAACTTTGGTTCTAGTAAACGGCTTGTTATCAAATTTCAGTGTCATGTTTGTTGGCATGAGCTTAAGCCCGGATTTTAATTTCACGTTCCCTGCCCCACCCGTTTTTTCGATTTTTTTGCAATGGATTCCTTATGAAAAATAAACTAGTGCTGCACCACAAGATTTTTGATAATTTGTTTCCTTCCCAAGCTATGAGGAACCCAACGGGACCAAAATTGCAAACATACGGATTACCTAAAATTTTTATTTTTCATTGGATTTCAATGGGATTTTTTTCTTTAGATTTCTCTCATTGTAAGCTTTCAGTAGTATGTCAACAGATTTGGTGTAGCTCTTTCCGTTTCTGAGCTATGAGGGGTCGAAGGGACCAGAATTGCAATTTTTAGAAATATGTGAAATCTTTTATTTTAGCTCAGATTTTAATGAGAATTTTTTCTTTGGATTCCTCTCAATGCAAGCTTTCAGTAGTATGTCAACAGATTTGATGTATCTATTACCACTTCCGGGCTATAAGGGGTCAAAGGGGCCAAAATTGCAATTATTACAAATATGTGAAATCTTTGTTTTTCATCAGATTTTGATGGGATTTTATTCCTTGTGTTCCTCTCATTGTAAGCTATAAGTAGTATTCAATGTATTTGGTGTAGCTCATATCATTTCCGAGCTATAAGGGGTCAGAGGGGCCAAAATTGCAAGTATAAGAAATATGCGAAATCCTTATTTTTCATCAGATTTTGATGGGATTTTTTCTTTGGATTATTCTCATTGTAAGCTTCATTTTTACTTTTTTGGCCCAGCTTTTTACTGTATCAAGCTTTTTTTGTGTCCATCTAATTACTGTGTCAAGCTTTTTACTGTGTCCAAATTTGCTCTAAGTATTTCAGTGGTCGACATGGTGCGGGCGTATCATGCTGCGCTCTGGGTAGCCCTTTATTCAGAATTTGCTTTTCTCCTAATCTAGCCATGCACTTTAAGTTTACAGATTTCAGAGGTTCACTGGGCAAAAAATGGCTCTTCTGTAGTGCAGGCAACGCAAGTGTTCCATAGAACACCCATCAATTTTTCTTGGTCTTGTATTGTCTGTCTATCACAAAGTTAAAGTCCATGTATCTTTTTAGGAACAAGTAGGTGGACTTCTACATTTTTTGTGTCAGAGACTTAGGTTAAAATTAACATTGAAAGTCCAGATCTGAGGTACTAGAGCAGATAAGGAATGTTTGTTAGCTCAACTGGCTATAGCCATCACTTTTCGTCCATCTTACATCTCGCACATTTTTTTCATTTAAAGATCTTCTCTGAAACTACTGGGCCAATTGGAACCAAATTTAGCCAAAATAGTCCTTAGATGGTCCTTGCAAATTAGGTGTTTTTCAGGTCTGTGCTATTTAAGATGGGCAACAGTTGAGAACATAGGTTTAATGTTGGACATTATGGAAAAACTTATTCAATGATCTTCTCCTTTGAAACTGCTGATCCAAATGGAACCTAACTTGGCAACAGAAGTCTTTAGGTGGTCACAAGTAAAGAAGGTGATTTTTAGGTTGTCCCTACATCCAAGAAGGCCCAAAGAGGGGAACATACATGGTAGTTTTAACATTGGACCAAAGGGAAAACAGATTCAAAGACCTCTGAAATTGCTGAGCCAACTGGAACCAAACTTGGCCATAATAGTCCTTAGATTGTCCTCTGCAAAAAAAAAAGTTTTTCAGGTTCAAGTAGACTTGCTCCAAGTCCCTTCCTATTAATTATATTTTGGGACCCCTTTAATAAAAATTAGCTGTGAGAGAGTCAAAGCTGCAGCATTGATACAGAGAACAGCTGGATAGAATACTGATAATATTAAAGGGGAAAATGTTATCAGAGAGATGTTTATATCAAAGAGAAAATTATCAAATACAAAGGGACTTGTAGCAAGTCTAAAGTTCAAGCTATATCCCAAGATGGTTACCAGCAGGAAACACAGTTTTGACATTGGTCTCTATTTGAAAACACATTAAAAGATCTTGTCTGAAGCTGCTGAGCCAATTAAAACCAAACTTGACCACAATAGTATAAAGGTGGTCCCCTTCCAAAAAGGTGGCTAAGATGGCCACTAGGGGAAAAATAGTTATAACATTGGACCCTAAGGGAAAAAATTAAAGATCTTCTTCTCAGAGACTGCTGAGCCAACTCAAACCAAACATAGACACAATTGTCCTTAGGTGTTCCCTGCAAAAAGTTGTTTTTTTACGCTTAGGCTATATCCAAGGTGGCCACCACTGGGGGGGGGGGGGGGGGTGTTTTAACGTGGGTCCTTATGGGAAATCATTCAAAGATCTTCTCCCCTGAAATTGCTGAGCAAATTGGAACAGATCTTAACTTTTTAGATGGTCACCTGCAAAAAAGTGTTTTCCAGGTAATTGGTGTATCAAAGATTGCCACAGGCAGATAACATAGTTTAACATTGGACCCTTTAGGAAAATACATTCAAGGATTTTCTCCTCCGAAACTGCCGAGCCAATTGGAAGCAAACATGGTCTCAATAGTCTTTGGGTGGTCACCTGCAAAAAAGGTGTTTAGGTGTTTTTCACATCAGCACTAGATCCAAAATGAATGCCAGCATGAAACATAGTTTTATATTGGACTCTATTGGAAAACACATTCAGAGATCTTCTCCTCTGAAACTGCTATGCCATATGGAACCAAACTTGGCTACAATAGTCTTTAGATGCTCCCTTGCAAAAAAGATATTTTTTGAAGTCCAAGCTATATCAAAGATGACTGCAAGCAGGGAACAATGCACACTAGGGAAAACATTCAGAGATCTTCTCCTCTGAAACTGATGAGCCAATTGGAACCTAACTTGGCCACACCAGTTTTTAGGTTGCCCCCTGCAAAAAGTTTTTTTTTAAGGTCAGTGCTCAGTGGCTACCAAAGTTAACATAATTTTAACATTTGATATCCTCTTCTCTGAAACTGCTGATCCAATTGGTTCCGAACTTTGACCATTAAATTTTTTAGTGGTCCTCTGCAAAAAAGGTATTTTTCATGTCAGCACTTTATCCCAGATGACCGGCAGAGGGAACATAATTTTAACATTTGACATCTCCTCTGAAACTGCAGAGTCAATTTGAACCATATACCATGTACCGTTACAGAGATATGAACTCTTATGTAAACTTGAATTTCAGTCGATCATGTGGAAAATATGGGTCAGAGTGGCACGAATGCTGACATACCACCTAAGATGCACGCAAATGCAAGATTAGATAATCCTACCATGTACAATTACTTGAATATGAAGTCAGGCATAAACTTGAATGCAAGTCGATCATATGGAAAATATAGGTCAGAGTTACCAAACGCACCTAAGTTGCCTGTATGCTGAACTACCACCCAAGTTGCATGCACATGCAAGGTAGATGATTCTATAATGTATAATTACTGAGAAATGAACTTTATCTAAAACTAAATGAAAGGCAATCAAGCAAAAAATGCAGGTCAGAGAGACCTTGTTTTCTTGGAAGCTGCGGGATACTGTGGAAGAGCTTTTATTCGTGGACATCAATTTTCGTGGTTTTCATAAAACTCACTATTTCGTGGAAACTTGAATTCGTGGTTTCCTGTCCTTTGCATTAAAACTTTAAGGCAAAATTGCATTTCGTTGGGAACTTAAATTCGTGGTTTAGCAAACAACGAAATCCACGAAAATTGGAACCCCAGAAACAATAGTACTTTCACAGTAACCAAAGATGCATCTGTATACAAAGTTTGATGACCCTACCCTTCATATTTACCAAGATATTACCTTAATATAGAACTTTGGGTTACTCTTATAGTCCCCCTCAACTTCACTGAGACAAACAGAAATTATTGCCTTCACAAAAAATGCAGTAGCCTAATTGTCATTTAAATATACAGGCCTAGAAACTTTAACAAAAAATATTCTTCCATAGTTACTGTGGTAATTATTGAAAAGAAGAAAAGGGGGCTAATCCCCTCACCAGTTTACTCTTTGATTAAATAAGTCAACTGCATCACTTTGCATCCATTGTCCTTTGTAAACTCTTGATTCAAAGATCTTCTTCTCTGAAACCACTGGGCTAATTGAAACAAAACTTTGTCACAATTATCCTTTGCGATTCCCTTTAAAAATTGTGTCCTGCAGATTCAAACCTCATCCAAGATGACCGGCAGCCGGGAACATCGTTTTATTATTGGACCCTATGGGAAAACACATTCAAAGATCTTCTCTGACAGTGTTGAACCAATTGGAACTAAATTTGGCCATAATCCCTGGATGGTACCCTGAAAAAAAGGTGTTCTATAGGTCTGTGCTTTATCTAAGATGGCTGCCAGCTGGGAACATGGTTTTAACATTGGACCCTATTGGAAAACAAATTCAAAGATCTCTGAAACTGCAGAGCCAATAGGAACCAAACTTGGCAACAATAGTCTTTTGGGTGGTCCCCTGCATATAAAGGTGTTTCAAGTCCACGCTCTATCTATGATGGCCGCCAGTGAGGAGCATATGGGAAAACTCATACAAAGATCTTCTCCTCAAATATTGCTGAGCTACTTGGAGCCATACTTTGCCACAACAATCTTTGGATTATCCCCTTCAAAAAAGTTTTTTTTCAGGTCTGGGCTATATTTAAGGTGGGTGCAAGCTTGGAACATAGTTTAAACATTGGACACTGTGGGAAAGCACATTCAAAGATCTTTGCCTCTGAAACTGCTGAGCCAAACTTTCCCACTATAGTCCCTGCATGAAAAGTGTTTTTCCAGTCCACACTATATCCAAGATGGAAACCAATGGGGAAATAGTTTTTATATTGGACCCTATTAAAAACACATTCAAAGATTTTCTGCACTGAAATGAATGAGCCAATTGGAACCAAACTTGGCAACAATAGTCTTTATGTGGTGTCCTGCAAAGAAAAATTGTTTCTCATGGTTACACTTTATCCAAGATGGCTGCCAGCTGGGAACATGGTTTAATATTTGACCCTAGAGGAATTACTGATAAAGGTATTCTTCCTTTAAACTACTTGGCATACTGGAACTATACTTAATCTTGGGCCTCTTTAACATTCACTGTCTTAGGTCCAGGTGAGTGATAAAAGCTACTTAGAGCCTTTTGTATAGATCCTTTGAGTATCCAAGGCACATCTACTGCAAAAGTACCATTTCTCTACCTGTTTTAGTATCTCAGACCCGGAGTTTATTACAAACTTTAACCCTAGTCACTCATGCATGAATTATAGGTCAATTTTGCATGATAGTCACATGTCAAGGTCAAGGTTACGAGGTCAAATATTCTGGTAGCAACTGAAAGGTCTTCCCACAGGGAACACACATGCAAAATATAAAAGCCTTATCACTAACCATTCAAGATATATTCAATGTTAAAGTTTTTATGCAACTGTACACAGGCTGAGGTCAAGGTCACAAGGTCATATATTCTGATACCAATTAAAAGGTTTTGCCACAAGGAATGCACATGCAAAATATGAAAGCCATATCACTTACCATTCAAAAGATATACCTAATTTTTAAAGTTTATTATTTTTTTTCCAAAAATCCATCACGTGCCAAGGACCAAAGTTTTGGTATCATTTGAAAGGTCTTGCCACAAGGAATACACATGCAAAATATGAAAGTCCTATCACTTACCTTTCAAAAGATATACCCAATGTTAAAGTTTATTTGTGGACAAACAGCAGATCAAAAACTATATGCCCCCCCCCCACGAATCTTCGATTCACGGGAGCATTAAAAAGGTATTTTGTCTCATGTAAATCAATGTTAATGCACCATATCTTTCAAAGAAGTAGTAGTAAATGCCACAAACTATCAGTACTTCTCTGAAGGACTCGTATTGACTTAAACAAAATAATTTTCATTACTTTGTTTTTTCTGTATCAGTTTGGCATTTTTGTCCCCCTCTGCAACGCGGAGCGGGGGCATAGAAATGCCGGGCATCTGTGCGTCCGTGCATTCGTGTGTCCGTGTGTCCATCTGTCCGTCCGTCACACTTTCTTGTAAGCGCTCTCATGCATAAAAATTATAACAGATTTTCATGAAATTTATACCAAATGTTTATATCACTTATACCTTGGTCAAGTTCGAAAATCAGCCTTGGTCGATATTTTTTTACGGAGTTATGAGACTTTGACGAAAATAACGACACGGTTTTAAGCAAAAATGAACCTTGTAAGCACTCTCATGGCTACAAATTTTGACAGATTCTCATGAAATTTATAACAAAATGTTTATACCATTAATACCTTAGTTAAGTTCGAAAACCAACCTTGGTCGATATTTTTTGACGGAGTTATGCCAAAAATTAACCTTGTAAGCGGTCTCAAATTTTAACGGATTCTCATAAAATTTATACCAAATGTTTATACCATTAATACCTTGGTAAAGTTTGAAAATCAGCCTTGGTCGATATTTTTTTATGGAGTTATGGTTCTTTGACGAAAATAACATCACTGTTTTAGCCAAAATTTGACCTTGTAAGCGCTCTCATGGCTACAAATTTTAACAGATTTTCATGAAATTTATACCAAATGTTTATACCACTAATACCTTGGTCGAGTTTGGTCAAGACTTTTTGACAGAGTTATTGGACTTTGACCAAAATAACAACACCGTTTTAGCCAAAAATTGACCTTGTAAGCGCTCTCATGCCTACAAATTTTGATAGATTCTCGTGAAATTTATATCAAATGTTTATACCACTAATACCTTGGTCAAGTTGGAAAGTCAGCCTCGGTCAATATTTTTTTACGGAGTTATGGGACTTTGTTGAAAATAATGACTCTGTTTTATCAAAAAATTTACCTAGCATGAGTGGCGGGAGACCAAGGAATTCTATTCTTGTTTCTCATGTACATTTACTCCATATATCATTAAAAAACATTACAAACACAGTTCTCTAGAAGAATTATATCAAAACATAGGTAATCAACGATTACAAAGTTCGCCTCGTTGTGGCACATTGTCGCAGCAACCCAATTTTGCCTGGATGCTGACCTACCATCAGAGATGCATGCACGTGCAAGGTTAGATGATCCTACCATGTACAGTGACTGAGATATCAACTCGGACGTAAAATTGAATGTAAGTCTTTCAAGCGGAAAATATAGGTCAAAGTGACCTAATTTGGCCTGGATACTGACCTACCATCAGAGATGCATGCACATGCAAGGTTAGATGATCATACCATGTACAGTGACTGAGATCTGAACTCGGAATAACTTGAATGTAAGTCACTTATACGGAAAATATAGGTCAAAGTGACCTAATTTTGCCTAGATACTGACCTACCATCAGAGATGCATGCACATGCAAGGTTAGATGATCCTACCATGTACAGTGACTGAGATCTGAACTCGGACGCAAACTTGAATGTGACTGAGATCTGAACTCGGACGTAAACTTGAATGTAAGTCACTCAAGCAGAAAATATAGGTCAAAGTGACCTTATTTTGCCTGGATGCTGACCTACCACCAGAGATGCATGCACATGCATAGTTAGATTATTGTACTATGCACTATGCATAGTAACTGAGATATGAACTAAAATGTAAATTTGAATGCAAGCCACTCAAGCAGAAAATATAGGTCAGAGAGACCTAATTTTCTTGGAGGCTGTGAGTTAACCCAAGATGCACCTGCATGCAAAGTTTGATGACCCTACACTGCATAGTTACTAAGATATATACCCAAATGCGGACGCGGATGCAGACACTGACGCGGACGCCTGGGGTACTCCAATAGTCCTCCTCAACTTCGTTGAGACGAACTAAAAATGATTAAACTTGCATCTATGTCAAACATCACTACCCAAGGTCTGGTAATCTCATATAAGAAGTTTGTCTATTCAAAACATACAGAGCAGTCAAATAATACCATTGCATTTCTTAACGTGTCCATTAAGTTTATGAAATCGGCGATCCCATTTTGGCACAATCTGTAGGATGTATTAATAACACACAAATGAATTACAAGGAACATGAAGCTTAAAAAATAAAATGCAGAAAAAAGTTAAATTTTATTGATCAACAAAGCATCAATTTCAACATGAAATTTACAATAAATTATTGACAATTATGTAACAATTAAAGAGCAGTTTAAATTCAAGAAAATAAACCCATCAGGAGAAGTTTGGAAATGCTCAAAAATGGTCTTGTAATTTTTGAATTTTCAATTTCCTGTAATTATTTTAACCTTTTTCTATGTGCAAAATGTGACATACATAAAGCAATGAAAAATGCTAAAAATGTAGAGAACTTATTTGTGGAAATATTTTGGCAACATGCAATAAACATCCATTTTTTTTAATTCTATAACACAAAAATGTATTCAACTTTTTGTACTGAAACTTACTGGATCTGTGTGTTGACCAATTTTATCAGAATTATATTGTCATTTTGTCCAAATAAAAAATGTGTAAAAATGTCCATGATATGATTATGTTACATGTATAAACACTTTTGGATGTGACAAACTAGGATATTTTTTACTATATCCTAAGATAGTGAAACATTTGTATAGAGTCTGTAAATCTCGTCATGTGACACCAAGAAATCACGATAAAATTCCAATTTGAAAACGTTTCCCGCCAAAATATGACGTTGTGGGATTATTTTTCTGTTAAAAATGCAACTTCCGGGTACAAATTATGTACCCGGAAGTCCCAAAAATTTGACGAGACTAACAGACCCTATTGCAAATTACTTTTTATTTTGCAACTTGATAGATAGATGTAAAGATAAACATCCCTGTGAAATACTATTTGAAACCCTTTGGTAGAAAGGGTAATTGAACACCTTAGCAGTATAATTATCTAATATTTTATTTCCAGATAATTTAATTTAAAGCTGCAGAGTAATAACAAGTACTGTTAGTTCAATTTGCACATTTTTCCAAAGCAATGTCTGGTTGAATAGCAAATAATATATAGAATCCACAACTGCATCGAGTGAGAAACGACATTTCTACACTAGAGATAGTTAAATTTTCAAAAATTTAAACGCGAGGCTTGCCGAGCATTTAAAATATTTGAAAATTTAACTATCAAGAGTGTAGAAATATCGTTTCTCATGAGATACGGTTGTGGATTTTATTTCTCTAATGATTTCAAGGAGATTTTTTACCAAAAAAGTGACCCCCCTTTTCTGACAATCTGAAATAAATGTGTTCTTTGAGCGTGACGTCATCAGGCATTGTCGCCTTTTTTCAGGGCGTCACAATGGTTAAGTCGGAAAACAGCATAATAATTTGACGTCATAATTGAACTTCAGCCAATCACTTGCTGAGAACAACATACTCTTTAGAGAGGAGAAACGATTTCTCCAACTGTTCAGGAAAAGTGAAAACAAGACAGAAATTAGAGAAAAAAGTATTATAAACTTAAATTTTAGTTTCTGCATTTGGCCATTTCAACAACTTTTGTTTTCCAGTGCAAAACAAATCAAAACATTTGGGAGACCAAAATATTTTAGTTCAAAAGTAATGATTTTCTCCATTGGTCAAAAAAAAAAAGATAGTTAAACCCCAAAAATAAGAGAAATAAAGAATAATACAAGTGACTCTTTATTTTTTAGGATGATGTATTGGTATCTTATTTACACCAGTGATAACCTCTAATTTAGATAATGAAATAAAATCCGAGCTTTCAACCCATAGAAACCAGTAGCAATATGTATCATGTTTGAAAACAACGGCAGTAGAATACCGAAGGAACAAAGCACAAGATTACACAAATCAAAGTCCAGAGACAAGGCAAAAGCAAGAACACCAAAAGACTTGACTAAATATTCAAAACAAGAATAATACATAGCTGGTAATTTTTACTACATATACATATTTTTTTTTAATTGAAAGCTCACTAATTTTGAATTAATATAAATCTGGGCTTTACACACCTAAATGTATAATTTTGAACCATCTTTCAACAGCAAATAGTGAAATTTGGAATACACGAAGTTAAGAGGTAAAAGACTAATAGTACTTAGGCAGATTTTTATTTCTTTACATTGTCCATTTTCATACTTTTAAAACTATCTTTGATATTTTCCCACAATTCTGACCATTCAACTTTACTAGTTTCCTTTGATGATATATAATCATCCATGACCTTTGTATCAGTGATTGTCTCCCTTTCTGGAGGTAGGTATTCTAAATACCTCTCTGAAACTCTCTGAATTTCTCTTTCAAGTCTGTAAGGGATCCTCTGTTTCTGAATTAGTGATGAAGGCACAATCATATTAAATTTCATAATTTTTTCATTTAAATTGAGAATGGCATTTTCAAAGATTTGGGTGTGATGTTTCCATCTGGCGAGGTCCTGTCCTGATAAAGGTAAATCGCCCAGTCTTTCACGTTCCAATGCCAATTTCTGTCTTGCCTTTACTATGTCCTCTCTTAAAATAAAAAAAAATAGTTTGGTCAGTAAAATTTAGAAGGACCAACAAAACATCATTTTCTTTTTTTTTTCCCACAAAATTTCTGCTCAGAATTGCATCAAATTCTCCATATCTGATTTACATTATATATCAACTGCGTTAAATGGCATTGCCTTAACTGCTTACACAATAAAGTCATCATTTCTAAAATTCACAAAAAGTATCAGCCCCGGAAGTAGTTCATAAAAATAGTCTTCCTTGTAAATCTGTTTACCTGCCATCTTCTCAAATAAACAAAATGTGTCATATCACAGCCACGGTATGAAAAAAATCAAATTTCTAGCATTTGCGGCATTTTTTTACATTTCACATACTATGTGTCTTATGCTGCAACAATCGCTGTATAGTACAGATATATGAGAAATATACAATTGTCGTTGATTACTTTGCAAAACATTGTTTTAAAACCAACTCTATCTGATAGTCTAAACTGTATGATAATAAAATAAAATTCTAGCCACCCTCAAAGGGCATGGGTGGAAACAAAATTTAAGAGTATTATTAAATATATAATTACCGGTATGCATCGCATAAACCATATAAAATTGATTTCTGCTTATGGCCTTTTTCAGGATCCCCTTTTTTCAAGATTTTAAGTAGGGAGAAAATGGACTTTTTATTATATTTTTAGCTCGCGAGTGATTTGTACTCACTGTGAAATAAACATATAGGGCAATTAAAGGAGCATGCATGTATTACTTTTAGTATTTTTACTTCGTTAAATTTCATGATTTTCGGACACCTGTTAATTAGATTTTGACTTGTAATATAAGGGTGAATACCATTTGGTATTCTTTTTGGGTGATTTGTCGACAGATTGGTCTTTATATAAAGTTAATTCCTGAAAGAAACCTCAGAAAGAGTGCATAGGAAACTAGAAGTACTGTGGTCCACTGGGCCACAAATGAATACCCCTGCTTCCAAAGTGTAATACAGTTCTTTAAATAGTTGTCCAGACCAAATTTGAAATCGCCCCCCACTCATACAAGCCAAAGAAAACAGGCAGTGGTGATACAGCATTAGTTTAGTTATAGTTAAACATCAATGAATGACAAATAGGAAGGGCATGCACAACAGACCTGTAAATGGCTTACACATTACAACTCATTATTATAAAGCTCAAGTCCAAATTTGAAATCATTCTCACTTATAGAAGCCAAATAAACTGTGACGAAAAATTCTCATCCATAAAGGGTTATAGTAAAACTTCAACATATCGGCAAACAGGAAGTGGTAATACGGCAGAACTCAAAATAGCTTACACCTTACAACTCATTATTATAGAGCTCCAGACCAAATTTGAAATCATTCCCAACAAAACAATTCAAGTAAACTGCGAAGATTATTTCTCTTCCATAGTATGTTATTGTAAAACTCCGCCATATCGGCAAACAAAAAGTAGCACCACCGCAGCCTCTAAAATAGCTTACACTTTACAACTCATAATAATCAAGCTTCTGACCAAATATGAAATCATTCCAACATATACAAGCTGAGAAAACTGTCACAAAAATTTCTCATTCATAGTGTGTTAAAGTAAAACTGCAACATATCGGCAAACAGGAAGTAGCAACACTACAGACCCGATAATAGCTTACACATTACAACTTATCATAATCAAGCTCTCATCATAATCAAGCTTCTGACCAAATATGAAATTATTCCCACATACCGTATACATGTATAAGCTGAGAAAACTGTAACAAAAATTTCTCATTCATAGTGTGTTATAGGAAAACTTCAACATATAGGCAAACGGGAAGTAGCAACACAACAGACCCAAAAATAGCTTACACATTACAACTTATCATAATCAAGCTCTCATCATAATCAAGCTTCTGACCAAATATGAAATCATTCCAACATCAAACGAGCTGAGAAAACTATAACCAAATTTCTCATCTATAGTGTGTTATAGTAAAACTTCAACATATCGTCAAACAAGAAAGAGCAATACGACAGACTCAAAAATAGCTTACACATTACAACTCATCATCATCAAGCTTCTGACCAAATATGAAATCATTCCCACATATACAAGCTGAGAAAACTGACCAAAATTTCTCACCCATAGTGTGTTATAGTAAAACTTCAACATATTGGCAAACAAGAATTAGCATCACGACAAATCAGAAAATAGCTTACACATTACAACTCATCATAATCAAGCTACAGACCAAATATGAAATCCTTCCAACATATACAAGCTGAGAGAAGTGTGACCAAAAATGTGTGAAGGACGGACAGACGAACAGACGGACACCGACATCACTATAAACCTGCTGCCTTTTCAAAGCGGGATATAAATATAGGAATGAAACATACTAGTATTTTTTTCATTGGAAATAAATTTTATAATTATGCATCTATGGTAAACAATGCAAAATATTACATTTCTACCTCATTTAAGCTTGAGCTCAATTTCTATTGTTTTATTTCAACCACTTCCCCACCTAATATCATATCATTCCCACTGATATGAGCCAAGAAATCTTAAAAAATTGACCTACTATTTTACATCAATGTTTCCACAAACAATAAGTTACTGTGAAAGTACTATTGTTCGTGGGTTTCCAATTTTCATGGATTTCATGGTTCGCTGAAACCACGAAATTAAGATCTCAACGAAATGCATTTTTCCATAGAGTTTTAAAGTATGGAATTTGAAACCACGAATTTAAGTACCTATGAAATAGTGATTTTTAGAAAACCACGAAAACTGATGTCCACCAATAAAAGTACTTCCACAGTATTCCTTGATTGATCTTCAAAAATTTTTAAACAATGCACCTGATCAGTCAACAGCTAATTGCATACTTAAGAAAACTTTCAAACTGATTGAATTTTGGAAACATATACTTCTACAACAATACAATAGTATTCAATAGGATTTTCTCTGATTAACAGACATAGGTGTTACTTAGGGATTATGCTGTATTCATTGAATAATTGCATATTTAATATTTTAATAGTCCAAGAGATCCACCATAATTCAATTAAATTATAACTATGGCTACCTGATTTCCTTCTCCAGAGTTATCCATTCTGGGGCATAGCCATTGTTAATCAATATTTTATTTATATTATGTGTCATAGTGTCCACTAAAGGATTCCTTTCACTATAGTTCAGTGGTTTTCCTTTTCCTGGTAGATTTTCAAACTCTCCTTTACTCATTGACTCTTGTATCAAATCTTCCACTATTCTGTCTATTGTATTACTGTGAAAATAAAACATTGTAAAATACCACATTATTGATAGAAAATGAATTCGATGTATTATCCCTTTTTTGAATCAGGATCGAGTTACAAAAACACTACCATATTCAACAACTGTTCATGTAACTGCCAAAATCATGTAAATTATCCATCAATTCTAAATAATCAAGTTGTCCACAATATCAAGAACTTTGAAAATTGGTAAACATGCTTTAACACCATTTTTCTCATTGATGAACACAAGCTTTGCTGTTATAGATGTAAATCAGTTGAATTTGGTATTGTTCTATATCTCATATATCAATAATACATACCGGTAAATCAATTTTGGCTTTATGCGTAGAGGTCATCTAACTGATTAAGGAGACATAAATTGTCAAAATGGCCATCTACAGAAACTAGATTTACCGTAAATTCCGTATTAATTTGTAGTCTACCAACCTGATTTTCTTTTTCCTTGCTTCTTTTTTATTCATGACAACCAAGGCTTCCTCAGATCCTGATATGTTTTTATTCATTCTGTATTCATATACAACATCAGATGCCCTCCTGACTTTATATTTATCATATTGGTTCTGTCTCTGACTGGGTGAACCAAAGCCAATTCCCTACAATTATAGAGTAATAGTTTTTGATACTTGTTTCCAAAGCAAATGCTTCCACAATATAATGACTTTCCAAATATTTTACTTATAAACAAAAACAGGAGCTGTCGACGTCGCTGAAAGGCAGCAAGATATACCCAAGCTCATCGAACCTTGAATCTGCAATATTTTAAGTGCAAATTTAGGTGCAATGAATAAACTAAGTCAAATGACCTTCCCTTCCTAGTTTCGGACAATAATTATATTTCTTCATACAGTTACATCTCCATATAGTGAACTTCCTTTGGGTAAGAAGAGTTGCACTTAGAGGTTTGGACAGACATAATGACAGACAAGGTGATTCTTATATACCTTAAAACTTCGTTTTTCAGGGGTATAGCATTTTTCAGGGGTATAAATAAAAAATCTCAAGTATTTACTATAAAATGAAATCGATAAGTTTTCATATTCTGAAAAATTTCTTTGAAAATGTCAATGTTTTTATAGAGTACATTAGAACATGGCCAAGCTAGATTTGATGAAACGAATACAGACAATATACGGTTAGTGATGATATGACACAGACAGAACATTTGCCCATGCAAAAAATACTTCAATTAATTGAACCCCAAAAACTAAGGGAAATAACTGGTGAAATTAGACTAAATTCAGTATGATTTGATCAAGATGGTTTGCGACACTAAAAATATATTCAAAAATTTTTTCTCCTTTTCCTGTGTTTCAAAGGATGACACACCCTTCTCAAAATTAAAGATTAATAGGCTACTTTATCCAGTTTTTGTGCAGGTGCTTTAAAAATAGCCTTAATTTGATCTTTGTTCTAAAAGCAATAAGGAAAATAATATTGTTTTTTTTTAAATCATAATTAAACAATTGATTTCTATGAAAATTTTATAAGAATTGTGTTATAATTTTGGAAGCATGAAAAAAAAATTGTCCAACTAGATTTAATTAAGAAATTATGAAAATGTGATATTCCTTGCATTAATTATCTCCCCTTAATAAAAATAATGTTTCTAAAAGTAATATATTTTGTGCTAACCTTATACATATATTGCAAATTTACTAAATTATCCTGAAGTTAACAAAATTATTCTGACAATATTTTTATTGTTAGTTGTTTTTATCAGATGTGCAAGATGCAGTTTTGTACCCCAAACATCAAGAAATTAAAGTAAGAATGACAATACCTACATAGCTATTGATCATACAAACCAAAAAACAAGTTAAACAATATATAAACAAAGATTTATTTCAACAGTAATTAGGGATAGCAAGACTTGGTAACAGTTCTGATTACTGTCAGTGGTAGATTTGGACCAAGTTGCAAGTATCAACACAAAAATAGAGATCAAACTCATCTTTGCTTTCTCCCTTAAAATGCATTAGCCTTTTAATTTTTTCCCCCAAGATACTTCCTATATTGTGAAAGTGAATAAGGGAATTAAAACTAATCTTTTCTCTTTACCTATTGCTCCCAACCCACAAACAAAAAGTTTAATTATCGATACCTCATTCCCAAGATACTGTCTATGTTGTGGAAGTGTATAGGGGAAATCAAATTCATCTTCTCCATCTTGATTGTCTTCAAGGTCATTGGAGGACATATCAGCATTTTGTTGATTTGCATATTCCTGCAAAACAAACATGATACATTTGAAACAGGTCCCTTTGTTTCTATTTAAATATAACTAAAACGAGATCTATTGATTGTTCCCTAAAGTTGCTGCATAACATCTATGACCCACATCTAACAGCACTCTAGTCTATTCTCGGTTTTGATGGGGTATAATGTATGGTAAACTACAGAATATACTAATAGTTAAAGCTAAGAATTGCCAAGTCAGACTTATCGCTAGGTGTGTGGCTTTTACTACAACCAACAATTCATTTGGTTAAATCAGAGACATTTAAATACATATATGTCTCTGGTAAAATCCATTTTTTTAAGTCTTCAAAATTTTTTGTTTTGGCCTCAACTGAAGAGATATTAATTGCTAACACAGCCATCTTCAAACCCTACTTTTGTTTGAATTTTGGTCCTGCAGGTATTTTCACTGAAACCAAGCTTACGATCAAAATTTTTAAAAGGCAATTTTAAAGATATAATATTTCACTTACATGTAATATTTGTCATTAGATTGTGTATGAAAATAGCTGTTGCTGAATTCAAGTGTATAGTTTGCAGCCGATCAAGCTGTTCGGATCTGATGTATTACGCAGTACGGCAAAAAAATACATACCCTAATAGTAACATATGCTTCCTGAATCTGTCTAAATTTTCGAGGACAAGCTGTTGATGTCCCGCTGTCTGGATGATACTGTTTTGCTAATCTAAGATAAGCCTCCCTCAGTTCCTCTGTTGTACAATCAGGCGGTAAATTAAACAAGGAGTAACAATCTCTTATATTGTTCTTCAGCTTATATCCAACAGTTCTTGTAAAACTTGTCGAAAAGTTACTGCACCCAATAATGGGTTTTATATTTATGGCACAAAAGCTACACTGAGGTACACTGGCAGGAAACTCCAAATTTTTACGGAAATTTTTAGTATAAACTGTATGGTTACTATGGTAACCTGTACAGAAAGTTACGTTAAATTCAAAACAACTACATCTGTTATTTGGTATTCCCAAAATTAATATAGGCTGTCTGTGTGTTCCTTGCCTGGTTGTTAATGAATGAAACTGACAACATCCTGTAATATGGACACTACCAGTTTTGCATCCCACAAAAACTTGACAATATTTCGAAATCTTTAGTTGGGATTTATTCTGCAGAATTGATTTAACTATTGACATTTCTGCACTTTACATATTCACATAACAAATTACTCAAAACCCAAGATGAATACATGAAATCAGTTATATAAATCAATCAGATCCATGGTAATCTGCAATTAAGTAAAAGCAACAGAATGAGTATAATTTGCAAAATTGATTTGAGTACCGACAAAACCTTATTCATGTTATTCAAAGTTTTGTTCAAAACTAAGAGTATTTCCCCCTTGCAGAGTTCTGTCCGTAGCTGTTTTGAGTTTTAGATCCTATTGGTAATTTGTTCTCTGTCAGTTTTTACACATATTTTGATATACGGATTTCCAAATGTTTTGATTTGATCTGCACTGAAGAGACTTAAGTTTTCGAAATGCACATTTTCAGAAACAAAATGAAAGTTAACTTTAGTACATGTATTGTGTCTTTTCATCTGAAAGTCATTAATTATGTTCAGAAAGTTATTTCTCATACCATATTTCCAAAAATACATAAAAAATTTGGGCTTTTTTGCTTTCTTTAACTTAATCATGCTAAATTAAGGGTGCATGGAGATGAACTTTTGTAAGAAATTTAATAAAATTATAAAATTTACTTTATTTTATTATGTCTGAAGTTATAAACACATATTTCAAAAGGAGACATACATGTACTATGAGAGCAAAGAATGCCTTAACTTTAATGGGTCTAATATTTTGTTTCCTGGGTGAGTAGGTCTGTCTTCATGCTTGACTGCATCTGAAATATGAAAGCCCTTTCAGTTACCATTTAGAAGATACTGTAAACAAATTAATTTTTGCTGATGCTTATTTTCACGATTTAATAAGAAAGATCAACATATTTGCAGGTATCACTTTTTTCATGGTTTTCAATGTAATAAGTGCTTTATATACAAAAAAAACTTATTTTCATTGGTACTATTTTTCTCCTACCAGAGCCAAAAGTGAAAATAGCGAAAATTATCACACCGCGAAAATTAATATGGTATATCCAATTTTAAGTCATTAAAAAAGCCAAGGTCAAGTTCATGAAATCAGATATTCTGGTACCAAATGAAAGGTATTGCTGTAATAATTGCACATTAAACATATATTAAGTCTTATCTTTTACTTTCAAACAATACAACAAATGTTAAAGGTTTTGACTAGAAGCTCAGAGACTGAGCCTGTTTAGTTCACCTGACAAGGGCTTCTAAGCCATGCATGTGTATGCTGATGACCAAAACTGATGTTTATCCTGAATGTTCTATGATTGGTTGAATTGGCTCCATTGGTTTTCTAAGATTGGTTGAATTGCCTTTAGTGATTTCTTTTTCCCAAAAAAGAAATCTTTGTAAAAAACTTTTCATATATCATTCCAATACAGTTGGGTTAAATTTGTTTCAATATTTTCAGTGCAGATGATGAAAATGATGATTTTCTTTTTTACGGTCCAAAGTTAAACTATATTCCTGCTGGAGGCCATGTTTATTGTCAGCTCAAAAACAAAATGGAAAATTTCTGTACAGGACCTCTGTAAAGTGTGGTTGAATTTGGTTCATTAATTTCAGAGGACATAATAAAAATAATCATTTTCCAATGGAGTCCAATGTTAAACTATGTTCTGTGCTGGCAGCCATGTTTTTCATCACATCGGAATGAAATGAGCAATTTTTGTAAAGGACCTTCCCTACCTAATTTAAGTAAAGTTTGGTTGAACTTGCTTCAATGGTTTCAAAGGAGATGGTCAAAATGGAATTTCCCATAGAATCTGATGTTAAACTATAATCTGCTTTTGCTGACATGTTTCTTCCACAGATCTGACTGAAATCATGATCAATCCTTGTAAAGTACATTCCATACATCATTCCAATAGTCAATTATTTAAATTTCCTTCAATTATTTCAGAGCATTTGATGAAAATGATGCTTTTTCCATAAGGTCCAATGTTAAACTATGTTCAATGCTGGCAGCCATATCGGGTCAAATTATTAAACTATATTCTGTGCTAGAGGTCATGTTTTTTGTAAAATCCAACTAAATGAGCAATCTTTGTAATAGACCTTCCATACATTATTTTAATACAGTTTAGCTAATTTTGTTTCAATAGTTCCAGAGCAGGTGCGGAAAATAATGATTTTCCCATAGAGTCCAATGTTAAACTATGTTTTATAGTATGTGAATGAAATGAAGAATTTTTGTAAAGGACTTTCCAAACATCATTCCTGTAAAGTTTGGTTGAATTTGCTATAGTGGTTTAAGTCAGTGGAGAAGATGAAAATGTCATTTTTCCATAGGGCCAATGTTAAACCATGTTCCGTGCTGGCAGCCATGTTTTTCGTCGGATCAGAACAAAATGAGCTATCTTTGTTAAAGACCTTTAGTCCATCATTCCTGTAAAGTTTGGTTGAATTTGCTTCTGTGGTTTCAGAAGAAAAGATGAAAATGTGATGTGAAGCTATGTTCCGCAATGGCAGTCATGATGTTTTTGTTGGATTGGAACAAAATAAGCAAACTTTGTCAAGGACCTTCCATACACCATTCTGGTAAAGTTTGGTTGAACTTGCTTGAATAGTTTGAGAGATGATGAAAATGTGATTTTCTCACAGGATCAAATTTAAACTATGTTCTATGTCAGCAATTTGTTTAAAGAATGCAAAAAAATAAAATCATTATGAATTCAATTCAGTTCAAACATTTTATTGTCATAAGCAAATAGATTGGATAACAGGCTATGCATACATGTACTTGCCAACTGACCCGCTTTTGGGGAGTGTGACCCGCCAAATTAACCCATGACCTGCAGGGATAATCACCTGCCGCGGGTCATCATTTTCAACCGCCAATGAGAATGTCACCCTCAAATAACCCGCCACAAAATATGTAACACAATTTTTAAGTTTAACAGCAAACAGAGCTTTCAATTTTCCTTTAACAGTTAAGACAAAGTAAAACATTACTGAACAGAAGCAGCAAACAGAGCTTTCAATTTTCCTTTAACAGTTAAGACAAAGTAAAACATTACTGAACAGAAGACACCAAATGGTCCAAAAACAGCAAGCAACTAATTTATATTGCCAAAAACATTAAACACCCCTCTAAAAATGCCCAAAACATGTTGACAGAAAAGGTCTTGTCAACCTCATATATGGTAATAAATGGTACAGAACTATTGCAAAGAATCCTTGAACAGGTGCATGATGGATTGATGCGATATGACCTGCCACCACATAAACGAATGTTGGATTATGACCTGCCGCAGCAGAATTTGAGGTTGGCAAGTATGGCTATGCCTATACTTATAGATGCAAATCCTCTCCTTCATACAAGATAGAACATAGATATAAACATACACAATTTACATGATAATACATACATAATATCATACATAAAAAAACAAATCATATCGATCAATAATCAGTAAAAATAATTTTTTTTTAGAAAGACTGATTTATAATATTTATGGTTTGTTTCACCATGAATTAATATCTGATTTGAAGTTTATTCTTAATCCCTGATTCTATGTACTGTCCAAACAGACACAACTGTTCTCCAGATACAATTTTCTCTCTGTTCTATTTCTCTATGAACTTTTTCAGTGTGCTTAGTATTGTGCGTTTGTAGCTAGACATAGAATCAAGATCAGTTAAGTGAGGGTGGTAAAGGGTTATTTTCGTGCAAGATTTTTGGCGTTTTATAAATTTGTGTTTTTATTCCTTGTGTTTTCGTTTTGGCATTATTTCACATGCCTCGTTTTTGTCCATATTTTGAGTTCGTGATTCTTTTGGATATTTTATATTTCATGTTCATTTTCCTGTAAAAAAAAATCATGACTTAATTGTAAGGGTACTGGAAAGTATCACAGAGCAAAATTTCACAGTTATTTTATTGATTTTAAGAGCTTTCAGGAAAAAAAAAACTTAAGATAAGATGCATGAATTACCATAAATGATAATGGCTTCCCAAGTTTTCCGCAAACAACAAGCAGCAAATTTCCGTGTTTCATGATTGGCCATTTTTAGCACTTGTGTTTGGGTCAATCGTAGCTACTTGGCCATTTCCGCTACACTAAAAAATAACCTTGTATGCACAAAGAAGAAATCCTTCTTAAATTGTTCGCAGGAAGTATAACATTACGAGGTCAAATAGTTCTGGTTACACCACATGTTCTATTATATATTCATCAGAGTGTACTGTAAAACCTTTTATGAATTCAATCCCTTAAAGGTTTAAATTCCCACAGAACTTGACCATGATATTAGTAACAGACATCCTGCCTTTTTATTCTTAATATTTGTATACAGTTCGTCTTGGCAACACGGCGATTATAATACATGAATCATGGTACGACCTGACGTTCTGGTTATATATGTTTACATTGACTGGAAAGTCGTTTTTGACCGTCATTGGGGTATTAGAATCCGTTATTTGACGCGCTTTAAAATCCCTACACCTGATGCGTACGAGGTTATTTGTCCACTAAATGGCCGAGTAGTTACGATTGGTGTTTGGGTTTCGGCAATTTTTAAGCATGTTCTTTCGTGTTGGGGACCCCTCCTTAATCAGATTGGGGGAAAACCCCAATTGGGGTATATACCCCAATTGAGGTATAATATCCCAATTGGGGTATATGGTTATACCCAAATTGGGGTATATTACCAGTTAATTGTTAATTACATTTTTTGGGTTGAATGGCGCATCATCATACATAATAATTATAAATCTATAGGGTAAGAGCTTTCGGGTGATATACTTCTGTTGTCAAAAGAATAATGCAAATTTTCTGCAGATCAATTTATGATTTTACAATCGAATGACTCTGATTTAGAGATAACATAAGATTCGAGGAGCTAACTATCGTTCTATGCTGCTTTTCAAAAGAAAAATTCTTTGTACATTCGAATAAAGAAACTGTGATAGATTTAGGTAAATATTTTTGATTATTAAAGGAATTAAGAAGGGAGAAATATTAAAATAAATATGTCATTTGATTTCTTTCAGAGTTTTCTCTCTTTGTCCATGTCTTAAAAATACTCTGAAAGTAGTCCGTAACAATAGTGTTTGAAACTTCAGTATCTTTGCTTTTTTTACAAACTAAACTTCAGTTCAACTAAATTATATTTTCACACACTCCCCGTTTCTCTTGCCTTAATTTTATATCCAGTTACAATTGTGATGATCTTTGATTATGACAGAATCAAATATATGATTTTACGTCCTTAAAATTCCCCTGCTGGTGAAATGCAGCATCATCAAGTAGATGGCGATATGTCATTTGATGACAGCAATCACGAAGTTTCTCATGTATAATTTTTCCTTACGTGTCATTGAATTGAGAAAAAATAATCTATATAAAACTGACCAGATACCCCAATTGGGGTATAACCATATATACCCCAATTGGGGTATTATACCTCAATATTGGGGTATATACCCCAATTGGGGTTTTCCCCCAACCTGTTAATTGTATATATATACTTTTTGCCAGTCTTTGCTTTATCTGTGCAAAAATGGCTTTTTTGTATTGTACCTCTCTAGTACTGAATCCAAAGCAAAGTAATTTATCAATCATGCATGAAATCAATCTTATTTGGTCGAAATTTACATCAATTCTTACATAATTTTAGCAGAAAATATGACCTTAATTTTGACATCAACTGGTATCTCAATGATATTTAATTCAAAGGATAAAAAATAAGTATTGAAAGAAACCAGCAAAAATATGACTGGTATCGAGTTTAATTTCATTCCTATCACTAGGCTCAGCAGATATGGACATTGATATCAGTAGAAGCAATGGCAGCGTCCATGGATGAAGACGAGAATCTACATTCTGAGGATTTCTACACTATTTTAAACGTCGATCGAAGCGTAATTATTACTTCTTTCATTTTCTATTTGTGGAGTAGTAATGCATTGTATTCCTTTAACATGAAAAACTATATTTTTTCTTTATTTTCGTCTAATCGACCCTTTGACTTTCAAAATAATATGAAAATCTGTAATAAAAATTACGTCATCTGATCGCGGGTCAGTTTTAGTATTGAACTGAATTGCATTCTGAATATATGTATTTAGACAGTTTAAGGCATTATGAACTAACGACATACCTGTCAATTTTCAAGATTTCTTCGCTCGTCCATGTTATTTGAGGGTAGGAATCGTAGGTACCTGAGGAAAGGTGTATCCTTCTGACGGTTAACGGTAAAAAAATAGACCAAATGACATTAACGGTAATTTTTATGCCTTCGCGATAAATTTGCTAGATATTTCTTTAAAAAATATATTTTGACGCCTGAAGATAATTTTTTCTCCAAATGACGATAACAGTACACAAGGACGTATATTTAGAAGGATAGGAAACTCGTACACAATCCATGTTGCAATTTAAAATATATAGCGAAGCGTTTGGTATGCATTCACTTTTGAGCTATCTTCTTAAAAAGTTGTTTATGGATATTAGTAAAATTATACTTTCCTGAAAGCTGAATGATTTTAACATCCGTAGAGTAAATTTCGTTACATTACAGCATGTAGTTTCTTCAATACACTTGATTGAAATTTGTAATCAAAACATTTTTGTTGATTTTTTTCCCACTTCCGGTTTTCATCGGTAAAAATGCACCACGATTTTGAACTAAAGGCTTTAAAGGTAATGCACAGAATTTCATAAATTTAATATTTTCCCGAAGTTTAACATCTACTGTACTCACAGAACAATTTTTGTGACTATCATTATTATATTTCCGTTGTTCTAAGGCTGCAAAGAGAGGGTCCTAAAGTGACAAAATCTCCCGCCTCTCGATATATTTCCAGATTATCACGAGATACTTATCCTTCTAAATGTACATCCTTGCAGTACAAAATTCAAGTAATTTCACAAATCACGCTTATATATTTTTGACGATTAACAGTAAAATTTTGACCCATTTGATGTTAACGGTAGCTGAAAAGAGGTGTTTGACGGTTAACGATAAAGGGCATTCATACCCTCTTATTTGAGATCAAGAAAAATATCAGCATTCCTCCTTTCCTTCTGATATCAAACCGAGAAAATTTCACTGCCTGATCATCTGATGACAGCAAAAGCCCTGGTAACATTCAAAGCAGGGCTTGCCTTTCAGCAGTAGTTTTAACCACACCTGCCAGCATCTTGCAGCCACCTCACATGTAATGTAAGCACCACATCACTTGTAAATGTCTGCACCAAAGTGCGACAATTCTCCAGAGAGAGTCCTGCAATAGATCTGGGTGAAATGGGTCTTGAGTCTTACTCTTAAGGCACAGGGCCTTGTCACTAATATTTGATGCATACAATGTATGTATAAACAAATGAGGACACTATTTTTACACCTGTTTGCTTGGACCCCTTGGTTATCTTGTTAATTCCTCATAATATATTAAAATTGATATACTTCATTTCGAAAGATATTTATATTGTTTCAAAAAGTATCATGAGCCCCTTTCAATTATCTTCTGTTCAAATGGGAGCATCAAAATTTGATGCCGAGCTTTAAATTATTCATTCAAATTTTTTGCAACGGAAGCATGTATGGTCCTTATTTATGCCTGGGAAACTGCTCAAAGGAAGACAACTCTTTTCTAAATCTATAAACGAGGCACATATAAAATTCTACTACAGCAGGACTCATTGTCAGTTGTTTAAAGCGAGAATCCCCCTGTAGCAAGACTTGTCCTTTAAAGGATTAAGAAATTAGTCATGGGTGCTGGTGGTTTTTGCGATATTTACTAATGGGTGAAAATAATGGTCATCCATACATTAATTGATTACAAACTACCAGCAGAAATGAATTATTTTGATTGTACATGTAATATGGCATTAAGTGATCGAACCAAATGTAACAACAGCCATAACTTTGGATTTTAGTGATGATATGTGTGCAAACATATCATGACTTCATCTGTTTCAGCATAAAGTCTGTTTTGATGTTGCTTATATGCTATTGGATATTTCCATATGACTAGTCATTTTGGTTGCCATTGTTTCTTGGTGGAACCCCTTATTAGATTTTTATTTTTGCAGGCAAGTAAAGAAGAAATCACAGCTGCTTTCAGACGGTTGAGTTTAATATTTCATCCAGATAAACATCCTGATGCACAGAAGAAAAAAGATGCTGAAAATTTGTTCAATAAAGTTAAAAAGGCTTATGAAGGTATTGGGGATACCTTTTATTAGACTGCAGTCAATAAAAATGCATATTGCCATTGCCTGCCAAAATAAAAAAAAATCCAAGTTTAAGGTGCACAAATTGATCATATGAATAAAATATCCTTACAGATAAGTAAAAAATATGTCTTACAAATATTACTGAGTTGTGAATTAATAAATGAGCTATTTGTGGCTTGGTGAAGCTCTAAAATCTGTTAATTAAACGTTAACTCTCAAGTATAAGGTGCCTAACCTGTCCCTGTTAGCAAAATATCTTGAATGTATGCTTCAATCTGACTTTACATTTACACAATGTATGAAGGTCGTAGATGCAAAACAACAAATAAGCTATTTTTAGCATGTTGAATCTCTAAAATATTTTAAGTAAAATTATATGGTTTAAAATTTTATGAATAGATATATTTGTAAATAACAATTTAAAACTTCAGATTGTTAGCTGAATTCTAACAAAATCTGGAAAAAAAAATCTACAGAGCTTTTGTGATTACCTACGCACAAAAAAATTCCATATGGATACTTAAGTACAAAAATATCAAAGTAGCTGCAAATACAAAGTGCACAGGCTTTATATATCATACATACTTAATATTCTGAAAAAAGTTGAAAAAAAAAGATATTCTGAGGAGGGTCCTAGATTACGTCTGGATAAAAAATTGGCTGCAGACGGACACACAAGGTGAAACTATGTATATAGCTAGTGTACCCCTTATTTCGTTTCTGGGCGTATCAAAAAGTTAAACAAATGAAATGATTGCACATAGCAAGGCAAGTTGGCAACATAAAAAGAGTTAGGAAATCTGACTTCTTTTTAAACTCAATCAACTATGACCGTGATCATTGTTCAAAACCTATTCCTCAATGCAATTAGTTTTAGAAATTGCTGCTATCTCTATCAAAAACAGCTTCAATCAATTTCCAACCTGTTCATTAAAATCTAGAGTTGCTCAGTGTCATATTTAAAACATGTATTCTTTTGTGTTGGATACCAAAACACTTGACCTCATGACCTTGACTTTTGTCCTGCTTTTAAAAAACTTTAATGTTGTATTTTTGATTGACAGGGCTTTATATTGCTGCGGTCAAGGAAGTGGCAAAACTTTTAATGTAATGAAGTCAAGATTAACACCCCAAGCTTAGGCCATACAAAAATAATGATTAGATTCTCAGGCCATTTTTCTGAAAAAATGATGAGGCAGGGAGGGAGAAGATTTTTATTTTTATTGGTTCAAAATCATGATGAGGCATCTTTTTACATTACTGAAATGCCCAAAAAGTGATGAGGCAGGTTATTTTAATTTTTTTTTATTTGAAACTTGAATAAAAAAGTAAAATTAGCTCCCAAAGAAGAGATGAGGCAGGGGCCTGAGAAGCTAATTTATTTTTTTATTTTGCCTTACACAATGTGTTAGATTCATCGATGTGTAATGTCTACATTGTAGATATATCAGACGTGAAAACCTGACAATTGTATACAATCTTGTCTTTGTAAGTCGGTTAGTCAGTGAAAGGTTGAGAGCGTGGGAGTTTAAATTCTACAATGTAATGTCGGTAAATTGAAAGTTTTGCCACTTGCTTGACCACAGCTTTATTTCTCATTTGTACATCTTAAAGACTAGATGATACCAGAATATATAGATTCATATAAAATTTTCACTTAAATTTCTAAATCCCTGTAATGAAAATGACCAATATCTGTATGATGAAATGTTTGTATTGTAGTTTTAACAGACAGCAATAAGAGGGCAATATATGACAGATGTGGCCTGAAGGGATTGGAAATAGATGGTTTAGAAGTAGGTTTATGCTTAAAGTATATTGATTGATTAGTGGCTTTATGTTACCATGCAATACAATGACAAGATAATCAGTAGAGAAATAATGTAAGGCTTAAAAGTTTTTTTGATTGACAAGTAGGATTGTGGAAAAGGAGAATAAAGATGAAAAAAAATATCTTTCAGTGTAATAAACAACACAAGTCTCTCACTAAGAGCTTGCATTTGTTACAAAGTATTTTTAATAAACAGAGAACATAACATTATAATCATATTGTGCATGTATCAGCTGCTGACGGATCTCTGTTCAAAAGATGTTGTACCAAGCAGTTTTGACTCCAACTGATTTATAGGAACATGAAACATTGGACAAGCAGTGGTGGGACAATAACCTTTGACTAGAAAATTACCAAGAGATCATTGGAGAGAAGGAACAATTTTGAGATCAAATATATCTAGCAAAGAAAAGTAATGATTATGGACACACTCACCTTATCCATTATAACTCCAGCCATTATTGTTGACAATGCTAATAGTTGTTTACATTGAAATATACAATGTTGTAATACATTTTGTACTCTAAGACATCTGTAAATCCATGTTATGGCTATTGTTACATTGTACACAATACATGTTGATCTACCTAGATCTCTAAATTTCATGTTTAGATGAAAATAGTATCATTGATGCAAGGGTTTATTATCGTATGAGTGACTATTATTTTACCTATATCTTGACACTCACTTATACTATCTTTGTAAGATTATTTACAAAAACAGTGGGCACTTATAATTATACCAAGATCCCCATCTTTATTTCATAAGTATAAAGCAAAATTTAAAAACAGAGAAAGAATGGATTGAAGAAAGGGTTGAAACCTATTTAGGGCCCACATTAAAATGTAGGTGCCTTATAGTTTACAATCTGTCTGTCCTTTTACGATTTTTTTGCCATCAAAGATTTCTGACTTATCTTTTTTTTCTGTTGTTGTTTGTTTATTCTTCTTGTTATTCACAGATAACTATTATTTGAGATTTAGCAGTGAACACATTGATATTCACCTGTGATGGTCTGTGATCGTACGATTAAAATTTTAGCAAATTGGCAACAATTTATCTTCAGATAGGCCAACCAAATGATTGTTTTTAACAAGTGATTGGTGAACAAAATACAAGATTTTTAGCTCACCTGGTCATCAGACATCTGTCCATCGTAAACTTTTAAAAAAAATCTTCTCCTCTGAAACCACTGAGCCAATTTTAACCAAACTTCGCCTAGATCATAACCAGGGTATCTAGATTCAAAATTGTGTTCGATTAGTCCAAGGACCAAACAAAATGGCTACCGTTACTAAAACAAGAACATAGGGGTAAATTGCTGTTTTAGCATATAACTCAAAAACGGCTACAGATATATAAAAAATCTGACAAGTAAAAGTGATCAGCATGACAAGATCTACCTGCCCTGCAATTTTGAAGAAAATCTGATAACCAGTGGTAGAGTTATTGCCCTTTTTCCATAAATTTTTCATAATTTAAATATTATTTATTTTTTATCAAAAAAAACTATAACAGATAGAGGTCAACTTTAATGAAAAATGTTCAGCATATCAAGATGTACTGCTATTCAAAGATCTTCTCCTCTGAGACTGCCTGGCCATTTGGAACCATACTTGGTCACAACTGTCCTTAGTTGGTCCCCATTGAAAAGGGTGTCCGGCAAGTTGCCATCAGATCCAGGATGGCCGCCAGCAGAAAACATAATTTAACATTGGACCTTATGGGAAAATACATTCAAAGATCTTCTCCTCTGAGACTACTTGGCCAAATGGAACAATATTTGGTCACAACTGTCCTAAGTTGGTCCCCTTTGAAAAATGTGTCTCGCAAATCCCCATCAGATCCAACATGGCCACCAGCGAAGAACTTAGTTTGACATTGGACCTATGGGAAAACGCATTCAAAGATCTCCTCTGAGACTACTTGGCCAATTGGAACCATACTTGGTCACAACTGTCCTTAGTTAGTCCCCTTTGAAAAATGTGTTCGGCAAGTTCCATTCAGATCTAAGATGGCCCTCAGCGGGGAACTTAGTTTAACATTGGACCCTATGGGAAAACACATTCAAAGATCTTCTCCTCTTTGACTACTTGGCCAATTGGATCCATACTTGGTCACAACTGTCCTTAGTTGGTCCCTTTAAAAAAAATGTGTCTGGCAAGTCCCTATTAGACCCGAGATTGCCACCAGTTGGGAACTTAGTTTAAAATTGGACCCTGTGGGAAAACACAGTCAAAGATCATCTCCTCTGACACAGTGGGCCATATTACATCTAGGTTTATTATCACACTAGAATTTGAACCCTTTATCATTGAGGTTATTGTCTATGCTAGCTTTTGCCAGGTGAGCTACAGCCTCCAGTTATATAATCACATGCAATGGAGATGATATGAGTGAAACTTACATGTAAAATTTTCTGTCATTACAGGTAGTAACTAGAAGTAAATCTGTAGTAGAAATTTTAGCAGAATTAGACAGATATCAGAATGAACAACAAGAGAGGAAATTACAACAGAGAACTAATCCAAGGGTTTGTATAACATTAATCATGATCTGTCATTGTTCAAAGAGCCCAATCATAGTGTACCTTTCCTTATACCGGTAAATATCAGTGTAAACACCAGCATTTCACCAGCAATTGTCAGTGTTTTCACTCTTGTCAGACCAGGGTGTTTTGTAACTGAAACACTCTGTGTGTACTATAATCTGTTTATAGGTTTAATAGGCATGCACATACATGAGCATTTGGTGATGATTAATTAAAAATAAGTTTTTGTTCTTTCCAACAATCCAATGAAAGATATTGGAAATAACAAGACATTCTGATTTAAGTCACAAACAACTCTATATGGACACAATACATTACCAAAAGATTTTGAAAGTAAACTTTTATGTTACATACTCAACAAAAAAGTTCTACATCACTGCAACTTATTTCTCAACATTGTAACATTTGATTTTACTTTTTATACGACCGCAAAAAATTTGTGGTTGTATAATGGTATGGTGCTGTCGTCGTTGTCATCTGTAGACACTTTTGTTTTTGGTCAATAACTCAAGTTCCAATTGTCAGATCAATCTTTCTAAAATTTTAACACAATGTTCCTTGGCACAAAAGGAAGGCTTTGGTGGGTTTTGGGATTTGTGGCCCTTCCCGTTTCAAAAAAAGGGGCCTAAAAGGGCAAAATTGGGTGTTTTCACATATTTGACTATAGAATGTTTATTATTTATCAGATTTTGATGGGGTTTCTTTCAGTGTACTTCTTAGAAAATTTCCAATCTGCAATATGCCAACAGATTTCATGTGGCATGTACCGTTCACGAGATAAATGGGGCCCAAAAGGGGTGAATTTCAAAAATTTTAATTTTTATACAACCGCAAAATATTTTGCAGTCGTATAATGGTATGGTGCTGTCGTCGTCATTGTAGTTGTCGTTGTCATCGTCTGTAGACACTTTTGTTTTTGGTCAATAACTTGAGTACCAGTTGATCAATCCTTGTGAAATTTTTACACAATGTTCCTTGGCACAAAAGGAAGGCTTGGCTAAGTTTTGGTCATTGTGGCCCCACCCGTTTAAAAAAAAGGGGCCAAAAAGGGTTAAATTTTTTGTTTTCACATATTTGACTGTAGAATCTTTATTATTTATCGGATTTTGATGGGGTTTCTTTCAGTGTGCTCCTGAGAAAATTTCCAATCAGTTGTATGCAACGGATTTCATGTCGCATGTACTGTTCACGAGATAAATGGGACCCAAAAGGGACGAATTTCAAAAATTTTAATTTTTTAATTTTTAGTCAGATTTTGATGCAGTTTTTTGCAATGGATTCCTGATGAAAAATTAACAAAGCACTGCACCATCAGATTTTTGACAACTTCCTTTCCAAGCTATGAGGGCCCAAAGGGGCAAAAATTGCAAACATGCAGATTACCTTAAATTTTTATTATGCCCCGCCATGTAGTGGAAGGGGCATATAGATTTACTCTTGTCCGTCTGTCCGTCCGTCCGTACCTCCCGATGTTAAGTTTTGAGTTAGGTCCATATTTCGGTAACCTCTTGTAATAATTTAATAATATTACATCAGTACACGCACCTTGATTAGTACTACTAGATTCATGAATTATTGGGGATCTATGACCTACATTTTACGGTTGAATGACTTTTGTTAAATTTTGCGTTTAGGTCCATTTCTCATCAACTACACATCATACTATAATGATGTCGCATCAAATTAATCACCTTGATGAGTACAAACAAAATCATTGAGAATTAAGTGGCTTTGACCTATATTTTACGCTTGAGTGACTTTTGTTAAATTTTGCATTTAGGTCCATTTCTCATCAACTACCCATCATATCACAAGGGTGTCTCATCAAATTAATCACCTTGATGAATACATTGTACTACCCAAATTATCAAGAATTAAGTGGCTTTGACCTATTTTTTACGCTTGAGTGACTTTTGTTGAATTTTGCATTTGGGTCCATTTCTCATCAACAACACATAATACCACAATAATGTTTCATCACATAAATCGCTTTGATGAGTACTACCCAAATCATCAAGAATTAAGTGGCTTTAACCTATATTTTACAATTGATTGACTTTTGTAAAAAATTGCGTTTAGGTCTTTTTCTCAACAACTAAACATGCTATCACAATGGTGTTGCATCAAATAAATCACCTTGATAGATGCTATCCAAATCTAGGGCAATTAAGAGTTGTTGACCTACATTTTATGCTTGAGTAACTTTTGGTAAATTTTGTGTTTTAAAGTTCATTTCTAAACAACTACATAACATATCACTATGATGTTTCATGAAGTGACTCATCTTTGTGAAAACTACCTAATTCTTAGACAATTCTTTGACTTTGACCTACATTTTACACTTGAATGACTTTGTTAAATTTTTGCATTAGGTCCATTTATTTACAACTAGGTGTTTAATCAAGTAAATTTCTTAAGTTCTCTATTGCAATAAATTTGACAGCGGGGCATCCGTGTCTTATAGACACAATCTCTAGTTTTTCATCGAATTTTTATGGAATTTTTTTCTTTGGATTCCTCTTGATATAAGCTTTTGGTAGTATGCCTATGGATTTGGCGTAGCTCTTTCCGTTTCCTAACTATAAGGGGTCAAAGGGGCCAAAATTGCATTTTTTTTAAATAATGTGAAATTTCATTTTTGATCATATTTTGATGGGATTTTTTTATTTGGATTAATCTTGATATAAGCTTTAAGTAGTATGTCAATGGATTTGGCTTAGCTCTTACCGTTTCTGAGCTATAAGGGTTCAAAGAGGAATCAGAAGGAGTCATAATGGGCTAATTTTTTATTTTATTTTCCCTAGTTTGTGTCCAGCTTATTACTGGGTCAATCTCCTTATTGTGTCCATCTAATTATTGTCTCCATACTCACTTTAAATTACAGTTGTTCAAATTTCAGTGGTCGAAATGCTGAGGTCGTATCATGCTGCGCTCGGCGTAGCCCTTTATTTTATTTATGTCGGATTTTGATGCAGATTTTGGCAATGGATTCCTAATAAAAAATTAACTAGTGCTGCACTATCAGATTTTTGATAACTTGTTTCCTNATTGACATTTAATTATTACCTATGATTATTTTAACAACAAAAATCATGAAAGGTTTCAACTAAGAAGGGTAAAAATTGGATAATACCGGCAAGTTGATTTGAAAAACGTTGTCGCCAAAAAAATCGCCAGAATGAAAATAAAATCGCAAATTGCGACATTGGCGAAGCCCAGCGCGAACCCTGATGCTGCGCTCGGCGTAGCCCTTTATTTTATTTATGTCGGATTTTGATGCAGATTTTGGCAATGGATTCCTAATAAAAAATTAACTAGTGCTGCACTATCAGATTTTTGATAACTTGTTTCCTTTCCAAGGTATAAGGGGCTGAAAGGGCCAAAATTGCAAACGTGGATAACCTAAAATTTTTATTTTTCATCAGATTTTGATGGGATTTTTTTTCTTTTGATTCCTCATATTGTAAGCTTTCAGTAGTATGTCAACAGAATTGACGTGGCTCTTACCATTTCCGAGCAATAAGGGGTCAAAGGGTCCAAATTTGCAATTATCAGAAATTTGTGAAATCTTTTTTTTTTTTCATCAGATTTGATGGGATTTTTTTCTTTGGATTATTCTCATTGTAAGCGTTCAGTAGTATGGCAATAGATTTTGCATAGTTCTTGCGTTTTTCCATGCTATAAGGGGTCAAAGGGGCCAGATTGCAATATTTCTGAATATGTGAAATCTTTATTTTTCATTGGATTTCAATCTGAGTTTTTCTTCAGATTTCTCTTAATGTAAGCTTTTAGTTGGTAGTCAACAGATTTTTCTTAGCTCTTACGATATCCTATTTTTAAGGGATTAAAAGGGCTAATTTATATTTTCACTAGTTTGTGTCAAGTTAATTTATGTATCGAGGTCCTTATTGTGTCCAGCAAGTTACTGTGTCCATATTCATTTTAGTTTACACTTGTTCAAATTTCAGTGGTCGACATGCTGCGGTCGTATCATGCTGCGACGGCATAGCCCTTTATTCTATCAGCCAAGAACTCTGAATTTAATTTTTGATAGAAGAGCATTTGGATTTAAAGTCAGTCTCCTTGCATGCAGAAAGAGAACTTTGAAATTCAATGTAGCCAATCATGTCTTCATATTTCCATATTTTCAAAATTTCATATGAACATACATGTACATATTTGATTTACATAGGGTTTTATTAGAAGCCTGCACTCACAGACAAATTTGCGGCACTGTTAAAACTGTCATGGCAGTGTGGTATGTGCTCATTGCTGATGGCTAGTTGTTTGTCTATATAAATGCTCAGTCATATTTACTATATGGCTCTTTTTGATTCTGTTTACTGTTTGTTGTAGGGTACAGTGTCAGTTGGTTTGAATGCAACAGATATATTTGATAGATTTGATGGAGATGATTATGGGTAAATTATTCCTTAAGACAATACACTTGAAATTCAACAGAATTCAACATACCTTATATCACAGTAAATGAACTTTATAAAGACATTGTAAATCTCAATATAAATAAATGTGCTGGAACTGATAACATAGGTCCAAAAATACTTAAACTATGTGGGCATGTTATTGCATCACCTCTAACATACATTTTTTTATATATGATTGACAGTGGAATATTTCCCTCATCATTGAAAAATGAAAAAAGTTTCCCCAATATACAAAACAGGATCAAAGTCTGAAACAACTAATTATAGACCTGTCTCAATACTGCCTACTTTATCAAAGCTCATTGAAAAGCATGTCACAAGTAAATTATATGACTTTTTATTGAAATATGAATTACTCCATTTTTCACAATCAGGCTTTAGAAGAAAACATTCATGTCATACTGCTCTGATTAATATTATTGACAAATGGATGAAAGACATGGATAATGGAGATCTTAATTTAGCAGTAATTCTGGATTTAAGGAAAGCTTTTGATGTCGTTGATCATGGAATTTTGCTCCAAAAAATGGTTATATATGGGTGCAGTAAGAAATCTCTTACTTTTTTCCAATCTTATCTCAGTAACAAAACACAACAAGTCCAGCTTGGTAGTGCTGTATCTTCTAAACTTGGTATAAAATATGGTGTGCCACAAGGCTCAATTCTTGGTCCTGTCATGTTCCTTTTGTTCATTAATGATTTGCCATTAAATATTAAGAATTGTGTTACTGACATGTATGCAGACGACTCAACTATTCATAAGTCTGGAAAATGTATTCAGCAATTAGAAACTATAGTTCAGGAAGATTTACACTGCATTGAAAAATGGTGTAAAGACAACAACATGTTTATAAATTGTTCAAAAATGAAATTTATGATAATTGGTTCGAAACTAAAACTAGACAACCTAAGATATGAACCTTGTTTAGCATTAAACTCAGTACCAATACAAAGGTCACTTTGTGAAAAGGTACTAGGTGTTAAAATTGATCCTACTCTACAGTGGTCAGATCAAATTGATCATGTTTGTGCAAAAATCTCCTCTCGAATATATCTTTTTACAAAAATTAAACAATATCTCAATTTTGAGGCACGGAAATTATTTTATACAGGTTATATCCTTCCATTAATTGATCATTGTTGTATTGTATGGAGTTCGTGTAGTAAAAGTAATCTTGATCGTATAATAAAAATACAAAAAAGAGTTGTCAGATTAGTACTTGATGCAGATCCCCTTGCCCCATCAGATCCCTTATTCAAAAATTTAGGATGGATGAAAGTCTCCCAAAGGATTCAGTATCATAAATACATGCTCCTCTTCAAATGTTTACAAAATGAAGCTCCTGCATACCTAAATGATAAATTTACATATCTTTCTGATGTAAATCCCTACCATCTTAGAGAAGTAACAAGTGGAAATTTGTATATCCCAAAGCCAAAAACAGAAACATATAAGAAATCATTTTTATACTCAACATCTGTTCTTTGGAATAATCTGCCAATAAACATAGGTAACTCGTCTAGTTGTGAAGTTTTCAGGATCAAAATTAAAGATTATATTTTAAATGGGTGAAGACATACATGTACTATTGTTTCAGAATGTTGATATTCTAAAGACAATTATATTATAATTTGAATTGTATTTATTATATATTTCTTGTATTTTTTCATGTATTGCATTTTTTATTTGTATTTGTTTTAAACATTATGTATATTATTGAAATGAGGGCCTCAGGGAAGATTGGTTGTACCAACTGCATTTACCCTCTATAAATAAAGCATTTACTAATTTACTTACTTACTTACTGAAATATATTGATGTACAAACGTAGATCAACACTAATACATGGTGGATTGTATTGTGCTTATTGTGAAATAATAGTGATTTGCAGAATTGATTTGATATTGATGCTTCAATATTGTTCTTTGGTCCTTTTGATTTTTACTTCATAATAAATTGTCAAATATGAAATTTCATATTCAATTCAGTTTTCTGCAAATTAACTCCCTTTTCCTTGTAAATGATTTATTTTCGTACATAATATATTTCTCTTAATCACATGGTGACCTAAGTATTTGTTCATATCAACAGATATACATGTACCTTGTATTTTCCTCTGATGAATATTAACCTTGAATCTAGAATTAAGTTTTTTAGTTGTAGGTTGTTCATATTTGGTATGCGACTTTCTTGTGATGATAACTTTCTGGCTGTAGCACAATTGTAGACATTTTTATCTTGACCTTTGCCCTGAGAACAATTTTTGTAAAAACTTTAATCGTAAAGTTAGTTATTTAATGATAGGGTGTCTTTATTTGGTATGTGACTTCCTTATGAGAGCTTTCTGGCAGTACCATTGTTGTAGACATTTTGACCTTGACATTGCCATGAGGGCAATTAAAAAAAAAAAA
>MJUU01015638.1:16726-43986 GCA_002080025.1 Modiolus philippinarum | reverse complement strand
GTGATAGGCGACATTGAACAAAACCATGTTTGATTTTCTTTACAGGTAAGAATATAGAAAACTCAGGTGGCATACACAATGTTGTTTTTTTCTGTATATGTAAGAATGAATATAGATAACTCGGGAACAATTATTTTAAAGCTACCAATTTACGTAAATTTTATCATGAAATTTGTTACTCAATCAAGAACTATAATTTCATGCAATCACAGACAATTTTTTAAGGTCATGTAAGGGTCTTATACTTACATTATTGATATCCTTGTCATTATTCTTCTGTCTGTAGTTACTTTGTTTACATCAGTATATACACACATGCACATGTCAAGGTAAGATTTACATGATGAATATCTACAGTAAAACCAGTCAGAGCCAAACTCTTCGAAATGAAGTTTTTGTTTGATCTCTAGTCTGTAGGCATGAATAAAGTGCTATTAGAAATGGATGTTTAGCTTACAAAGCTTATGTACACTCCTCATCATCATGTTGTATCAATACATCTTTGTTTAGAATATGTTTCATGACACTAAAATTAGACTTTGATTTGTTGCGTATTGTAGCCTTACCTGTATTAACTTAAATATGCCCCTACTGTTAGACGATAGGAGCATTTAGTTGCCATTGTTCATCCATACCTGTATATGGAAAATTTTCATCAAAGATTTCTCAGCTTGTGTATGTTGTAAAATTTTGATATATTGCCTGATGTTTGAGTATGATGAGTTGTGTAGTCTCTCCCCTTCTAGGTATGTCCTAATTTACTTCCTGTTTGCTGATACATTGATTAAGATATTTTCACAATAATTTACACTTCAACTTTTGACCCCAAAAAATTTCTCTGTTTGTGCCTGTATCAATGGGTTTGATATATAGGCAAAGGTTAAATTTGTTTGTACCTCTGAGTTGTACCATAAATCCCCTTTTCAGATCAGTGCATATCTACTTCCTGTTAGCCAAGATGTTGAGTGATATATTCATTACAATAATTTGTTAAGCCGTTTGTTAGAGAATTCTCAGCTTGTATTTGTAATTATGATTCGATATTTGATCTTCGTTTTAGTATAATTAGTAGTATTGGTCTTCACTTTTCTATACACTTCACTTACCTACTTTCTGTTTGATTATACTTTGATCTCTAGTCAGTAGGCATGAATAAAGAGTCGTATTTTCAGAACCATTTATATTTCAAGTTTTGTCAAAGATTTACCATTGTATATGTAGTGATGATTTGTTGTTTGGACTGAAGCTTTGATATGGCAAGCTGTACCATACCATATACAACTTTCCATCTAGTGATTTAAATGGCTGACCTACATAATAAAAAAATTATGAATAAAGACAGTGACCTATTGTGGAACATTTTAACTTGTTTTGTAAACATTTTAAGCAAAGTTATCTTCCTATTGAGTAAATCTGACAACAATTGAATTACAGGCCACTATTGTGAAAGTCACTGTAAAAGCTGATATTGTCTTGAAAGTTAAAATGCACAATATACATTTACTTTCTTCCTTTGTTAAATTGATTAGTCAGAACAATGACAGTGTTAAAATGAAGTTTGAAAAGAATTGTTTAAAAAATTGATCTAAGTTATCAAATTTTTCTTACAAGAAGTCATAGCCATGGTACATTGCAAATCAAAAGATCTGAAAGTATTATAGTACGTGAAAAAGTGTATACATGTGTAGCAAAGTGTCATTTAAGAATTACTATCAGGTGAGAGTCAGAAAATTGTTGATGGCCTAATATTTTGTTGAAAGTGGAAGAACAGGTTCTAAAATAAGAGTATATACATGTAAAAGATCAGGATATTCTCTCAATTGCAAAAAAGAAAAATCATTCTTTTCTCAAATGAAGTCCAGCTAAACAAAGCAAATGTAGAAGTTTGCACAGACCTGATCTTTAATTTTAAGAAGTATAAGCACCATGACTTATTTCACCTGTAAATTACTAAACAGCCGTGCAAGTAGTGTCGCATATCATTACAGTTTACTACGTATTAGGATGGCAGGTGGGTAAGGGCTGGTCAATTAATTCATGTATGGTATATATACCAAAGGAATGCATATAGAACTTTTTGTAACTACCCACAGAAGCATATTAATACTCTCTATGTTTTGTATCCCACTATCAATTTCTGAAATACATGTACCTACCCATAGAAGCAAAAAAAGGTACCTTTCCTGGGTGACAAATATGTTTTAATGGAACAACACTTACATGTATGTTGTTTGTCCCTAAAACAAGGTCCTGTAATAGCACTTTTGGATGACTATTTGTTGGAAGGAGTGGAGATACCATGCAATGATCTTTAATGGTCGACTTTCCAATAAACCCACAATTTACAGAAAAATATTTTTTTCTGTTACATGTATAAACACTACTTCATATAGTTTCATATATCTTATATTGTACATTGTATAATTGATATTTTTAGCTTGGTATTCCATCATCCTTCATACAAATTGTTTATGCCAGAAAGTTCACAACACATGAAGCAAGGATACGTGTAGCTGGGAAGTAAGTAAATACATTAAAAGGTCAAAGGTGTTTGTACAGAATCTGAGTGTAGAAATAAATTGAAATATCTGTGGATTGTGATTAAATCTTTTTGTAGATTAAAAATAATGAACATTATCAAATATATTTTAGCCGTTTTCTACAAGAAAAGATGTAGCAATCTGCTATTTGAAGAAAAAAAAACAATGAACTACATGTACCTGGCTTGGTTGAGGTGGTTAGTTGCTCGTACCATTATAATATCATTAGACATTGTAAATTTACACCATGCTTTTTAAATGACAGAAAGGGTCAAATTCCTACTATACAGATTTATCAGTTACATGTACAAGTTCAGTGTACTCACCACTAAAAATTGATTGCCAGGATATATTGGGAATACTGCTGAAAATGATTTTAAACCCAACTTAATCAATCCATTACAAAATCATATTTCACAGGAAGCTATATTACTACACTTACATGACTTAGACAGATTATTCTACTTTATGCATAACATACCAAGCATTATACCCTCACAGTTTATGGTGTATTTAAGCATTACCTTGTCCTCCTGTCTGTTGTCTGTCCACTATTCTTGTAACCAACACTCCTAATACATAGTTTATTA
Organism: Modiolus philippinarum; assembly: GCA_002080025.1. Taxonomy (NCBI): domain Eukaryota; kingdom Metazoa; phylum Mollusca; class Bivalvia; order Mytilida; family Modiolidae; genus Modiolus; species Modiolus philippinarum. The sequence goes on along the minus strand of MJUU01015638.1, from coordinate 40,856 downwards.
GTTAAATGGATTATTTGTTGAAATTGTAGATATTGTATTTGGCAGATTGAGGAGTAGCAACAAAAAACTCTTTGTTTTGACTGGACTTTAGATTGAACTTGCAACATTTTACAATGGAATGGGTCAAGCATATGCAACAGAAGATGTAGGGCTCAACTCTAATAGCAATTCTTCTATCAAAATCTAATTGCTCATTCCTATAATGTTGTCAATATAGAATCTCCTCCTGGTGCAAGTGGGCAAAAGCATTTTTCTTTCAAGACAGTAAAAAATTTTCAACATGCGAGTCTAAGTGAGAATGTTAAATTCAACAATTGAGAATGGTGGAGAAATATTGTAACTCACAGAAAAATAGAAAGAGATTTTGTTTCTCCTATGACTTTCAAGTGTAAAATATAAATTTTAAAATCATGAAAGGTTTTTATGGGTAATACGAAAAAATGTTAGTTAGATATTGTCATAACCAACTTTATGAATGAAACATTTTGCAGGAAATCTCTCTCAGGAATTTACTGGGGTAATCAACATGTGAATTATTGTTGTTACAGAAGTTTAACCAACTGGATTAACATGCATATATGAACATTATTTCCTTCAATGCAAATTATTATCGCCCTTTTGGCAACACATAAACGATATTCTTTCAAGAATCGGATTCAAAAAAGAAATTAAGCTAAAATTCTTAGTAATAGGATACAAATCGTTTGACATTGATTATCAAGATTTTAATCAAATATTTACGCTAATAGGATTTGCTATTTATAAAGCTTTTTATGCCTCAGAGCAAAGACAAAAATTTATTGATATAATTTCAATTTTTAAATCAGAATTTAAAACATATTTCTTTTTATATAACAAAACAACAAGATATATGTGTCCCATCATGAAAAAATTTTATTCAATACTGAATGCAGTATAAATAATATGTCTTAATGCAATATTGGGTATGAAAATGAAATACTTTACCTTATTATTGGAATATTTATCCTTTATCACAAGTATAAAATAACTATGTGTTTTGGTCTACCATTCTTAAAGAATCACTCATGCGTCTATTTATCTCATTGATAGTTTAGATGTACTTTTGTAAGTTTATCTAGGTCAATGTTTTACATGCTTATTTTGTCATTGTCATTATGATATGTGTAATGGATTTACTAACTTGTAATAAATTAATTTTATCTTTATGAGATACCCTATCATATAGATACTAATACAGGGTAATTTGTTAATGAAAGCTGTAATTAACAAATTATTTGTAACAGTTATAGTTCAATAAAATATATCTATACATCTTAAAAAAAAGAAGAAAAAACATGCATAGAATTGATGAAAGTCTGTCTCAAAATACATTGTACCATACAGAATTGTGATTACTAAACTCAGTTGTATTACTATTTCAGGTTAGGTACAATTTCAACATTTATAGAATGTGGATGTGAGAAAAAGATAACCCAGTTTAGTTGGCTTGGAGCTACCATTGGGATAGGGTTACCTATGGGGGTAACTCTCAAAATAAGGTAAGCAGTATACCTTATGAATAAGTTTTTTACAAAAAATTAAAAAGGATGTATAATTGATGATAAAAATGTCTTGACACAATGTTGTGAAGACAGAATGAAAAATTTTGCTTACTAAGTAGGTGATTTACATTTGCAAATTCACTATCTAATTTTAAATTTAAAATTGAGTTGCTATGTATGATTATTTTTATGGTCTTAAGTGGGAAATCCCCACAAATATGATAATTGGCAAGTATGATATAGAGATAAGTTGCTGGAGTATGTAGGGGTTTATAAAGAGTCTTCATTCATATTGTCATAATAAAATTGGCTGCCAGTACATAATATAGATACAGTGGAACTTCAATGGCTTGAATTGCAGTAGCTCAAACAACATGGATTTCTCAAATCTTTTTCTGGTCCGTTTGTTCAAGTACATTTGTATTAGCAATAAATCGACCTCAATTACTCAAACACCTCTCTAACTCAAACTGTTTTCATCGGTACCTTGGATGTTTGAGCCATCGAGGTTCAACAGCACATACATCATTTTATTCATTGGTGTTAAATACTAACTTAAGCAACATTTCAACATTTTTGTGGCATGAATTTTGAGTGGGAAATAAAACAGTCATATAAAAATGTAAAGATATGTGCAAATGAGAAACAAAATTTTAAAAGATAAGATATACAACAAAAAAATAGTCCAGACTAACATTAGGAAGTTGAACGATATATATATGTATTTTACCATATAAATTAGAAGCTTGTCAAAATTGAATAATTTCATTCTTACTTTGTTCAGTAAATTTATTTGAAAATTGGTTTGACCACTTTAGGCACAGACACCAAGCATACAAAGCCTACAGTTTTTACCATTATACCATGGTGCAATTCAAATCAGTATTCCTAACAACATGTTCACTAGGGGAAAAAGGTATAAAATTGCTACCTGGGATAAATTAGGAACATCGGTCAGTTATCTCTCTGTACCAAGTTAGTTATATATGGTTAGAGTGGAGATAGCTTTAATTTAAAGATCAAAAGAGACTTTTGATAAGCTAATTAAAATTATCTCCACTTTGAACCATACAAAACCTAACTTTTACAGGGAGATAACTGACCGATGTTTCTCATTCTAGTGCAATAGACTGATTTGAAATCTAAAGTTGAAAATACTAAATCTTTTCACCAACAGGTTTAAGAAAAGTATATATATAAATGTACAGTCAAACTTAGATGGTTTGAACACCCAACAGTTCAAGCTAGAATTTTGTTTGAGGTATCCCGATCAGACTATGTATAAACTTCAGCAAAGGGACAACAAAAAGGGTTCAAGACATCCATTGTGTTTGAGTTTTTGTAAATCGAGCCATTCAATTCAGCTGTATATGACATCTCTTTTTCTCAGTCTTGTTAAGAAAAGATTTTAATATACAAGTACTTATTTTTTGTAGGTTATCAAGAGGACAACAGACTTTTGTGTTTCCTATCAAATTATCAGAACATTTAATGCCTAGTGCAGTATTCTATGGAACTTTTCTTCCTTTATTGGTTTATTCTGCTGTACATAAACTCGTTGTGGCACCACATGTCAAAGAACAGGAAGATGAGTAAGTAGAATGGTTCCCTGTCAGTAACAAAGATGACAAGTGTACCAGTAGTTTAATCTTGTGAGTGATGGAAGACGTATAAACGAAGCAGTTTTTCATAACATTTTATTCAGTTAGGCTAAAATATCTTTGAATGGAATTAAAAAAATCTTTTACACACAGAAAGAACCTCTTTTTGAGTGATTAAGGGGAGGTAATTTTGTATTTTAGTTTTCCATTGCTTGTGTATTTCTTTGCAATGCTGTTTCACCTAATTTAATATGCTGTGTAACTTTATTCCAGGAGATTGCAGTCTTGTTTTACTTACATGTACATGTACGATGTATACAATGTATATTTATGCTGTTATTATTTTTCTCTCATGATACAAAATTGTGTAAAATGAGAAAACTCGAACAATGTTTTGTAAACAGCAATGTCAGTTACAGCCCCTTTTATTTAATTCAATATATATCAAGAACCACTTGATGAAAGATATCATTGTATTTAGTCCAGTATTTCAAGTTCTGTTGAACATACAATCAGGTGACTTTGACCTCAGTTTTACTAAGCAGTGACCACAGTTTTTGTTGTACAACATACAACAAAAAAATCACTCAATTAAACTGTTGATATCCTGTTAATACACACATAAACCATAAGAAGGTAGACCTTCATTATATTACATGTATTATATAGCACATATTTTTCTGTATAAAATTGAGGCACCATGATAAGCTGATATAGATTGAGATATAGTTTTGAACACATATAGGGAGTTTTTGTGAATGTTGTCCATCCAAAGGAATGTAAAGACCAAATTACCTCCTTGTCAACTCTGATGCACAGCCTTGAAATGTCAATGAACTTTGGTACAAAGGACTTGCACATTATTCATTTCATTGAAAAAAACGTAAAAACATTTTCAGAAATTATTGAACATTTATAATCTTTTATAATTTTAACTTCTTGTATAATGAACATTAATGTTCCTTTCCCTTTTTGCAACCATTGAAAATAATTGTGTATTATGACGTCACATATTCTGAACCTCCTGATAGTACTTCAGGGCTGTAAATTGTATGTAAATTATCCTGATGACGGCATGAAAACGCCGAAACTAGTCGATCAATAAATACTAGTTACTCTGCATACCTGGAAAGTGTTGTTGTCTATATTTAATGACATATTTTGTTTGTATTTACAGGGAGATGGAGAAAAAGAAGCGGGATCATGCAGAAGATTATGCTCAAAAGAAACGGGAAGCTGAAGCTGCTGTATGTACATACAATATTTAGCCCCCAGTGTAATCTATGGTCTTTACTTTGCATAAATTATTGGCATTGAAAGTGTTTAAAGTGTCTAATATTTTCCCTTCAAAAAACTGTGATTTAATGTAGCCAATATGACACAAGCATTCACTGAATTGTTGCATGAAAGTTAATGATCTTGCACTGAACGTAAATTCAAGATGGCTATCATAGGAATAATGTTACTTTTTTATGGAACCCTATAGGAAAAAGTTATTTCGATCATTTTACACATGGTTTTAAAATTTTTAAATTGTTATATCACTAATGTGTCATGCTTGGGCATATATTTCCTTTCATTCTGTTTCTGAAATAGAGTCATAACTCCTTGAGTAAATAGACAGTTAGGAATTATATTTATGCGTTGATTTTAGTACATTTAAGATTTAATACAATGAGAGATAAATAAAAACATCGGTGAAAGTGTAATAAAATCCAACCTTAGAGTAAAATTTGAATAATCTTGGGACTCTGCAAGCTTCGTCCTTGATATGTAGTCTTCCCTTCTGGTGCATTGAGGTTATCTCGTCTTGCTTGCACTTCCACTTTCATTAGATTTTTAATGTATCTGGTCCTCTCTACAGGGTGAAATAAACATATTACAAAGTGTTATAATGTCTCAGCTTGTATATTAAGAATGGAGCTGATATTTTGTCTGATGATTAACATTAAGTGATTTTCCAGGTCAGAAAATGAAGTACAACGATTAGATAATGAATAGCTAATAGGATGATTTTGAGTTTGTCACATGTTCTTGAAGCATTATTGATTTCTTTGTTTTGTGTTGTGATAATCGTATAATCAGTTGTAGGGTCCAATTTTATATGACAGGTTGATTTGATGATAGGAACTGTAGAAAGAATAGTGGAAACAGAGGAAAATAGAAATGGCTTAATAATAACAAAGGCATTGTATGGAAGATTAGTATCTGAAGGGTAGGTAACTATGGGAAAAAAATGTTATGCTCTTAAATCTCTAAGGTTTGGGAAATTGCTATCTGAAAGTAGGTGAACATTAAAAAGAAATTGTCCATCAATTGCAAGTGCTTACTGTTTATTTATGGTATGAGATTGGTAGAAATTGTTGAAGAATATCTATTAATACAGATGGTAAAGTCATCTGATTGCAAATTTTTCAAGCACAATATGAAAACAAAGTCTTGTAATAGTAGTTTAAGTTATCATGTGTCAGATATACCTGGCTTCTGAAATTGCTCATTGGAATTTAGAATACATTGTAAAAATAGCTGTATTGAAAAACATGTAATGAGATATACATGTACATAAAGTTTAATAAAATATATACTGCTCTACATTGTTATGTGAATTACACTTATTTTTTATCAATTTCATTGAATTATTTTTATGCACACACTTTGCCTCTCTTTTCTGGTCACATTTGATCCGGGTATACAGGTTCCATGACCAGATAAGGCATGGATGTTGGTTGTTAGGCATTTAGCTAAAAATTCCACTCAAACCAGTGTTAGAAGCTGTCTTGAACTCACTATGAGGTATAAGCAAAGCTCAGTTTTGAAGGCCTCATGGTGACTTCAAGATAAAGCACAACATTAAAAGCATTGTTCCTTTGCTTGGTTCTACCATGTATTTGTAGAGACTTTGTCTTATGTACATTTACTCCATATCCTTTCATTGTTTATTGAATGTAGTTATATATCTTTTTTCCAGAGATTTGTCAGAAGATGAATGTATCAATGTGACGATTCCTGTCCAAGTTTTAGTCAAAGATTCTAAATTACATTTACCAGATACTGAAACAAAGGTTAGTACAAATCAAATACTAGAAAAGGGTGATCTGCTGATCACAAAAGATACCCCCCATAGGCAATCCTAGTAGTTGCAGGAATTTTCTCACAAAGCTAATTGAAGTCATTATCCAGAACATCCGGAAACTATGTATAAAATTTACAGATTTTGCCTAAATCAAGGGCAATAACTCTGGTAACCAAAATCCAATTACGGTCAGAATCTGTCTTGACCTGTATTTTATGAATAGAAACATAATCCCCAAATATTAAAACTTTCCTTCAAAGCAAACTCAAGTTAGCATTCGGAAACCATAAGATTTACAGATTTTGCCTAAACACTCAAGGGCAATAACCCTGGAACTCAAATTCTGATCACTGTCAAAATAGATCTTGACCTGTTATAATCCCAGAATATTAAAACTTTCCTTCAAAGTAAACTCAAGTTATCATCCAGAAACCATAAAATTTACAGATTTTGCCTAAATCAAGGGCAATAACTCTAGAACACAAAATCTGATCACGGTCAAAATTGAACTTGACCTGTATTTTATGAATAGAAACATAATCCCAAAATATCTAAACTTTCCTGGAAAGCAAATTCAAGTTATCATCCGGAAACCATAAAAATACAGATTTTAACTAAATAAAGGGCAATAACTCTAGAACGCAAAATCCGATCCCGGTCAAAATCAAACTTGATCTGTATTTTATGAATAGAAACATAATCCCAAAATATTAAATTTTCCTCCAAAAGCAAACTCAAGTTTTACAGATTTTGCCTAAATCAAGGGCAATAACTCTGAACCGCAAATTCCAATCACTGTCAAAATTGAACATGACTAGTATTTTATGAATAGAAACATTGTCCCAAAATATTGAAACTTTCCCGCAAAGCAAACTCAAGTTATCATCTGGAAACTATAAAATTTACAGATATTGCCTAAATCAAGGGCAATAACCCTGGTACCCAAAATCAGATCATGGTTAGAATCCATCTTGACCTGTATTTTATGAATAGAAACATAATCTCCAAATATTAAAACTTTCCTTCAAGGCAAACTCAAACCCTGGAATGCAAAATCTGATCACTGTAAAAATAGATCTTTTCCTGTTATTATCCCAAAATATTAAAACTTTCCTTCAAAGCAAACTCAAGTTATCATCTGGAAACCATAAAATTTACAGATTTTACCTAAATCAAGGGCAATAACTCTGGAACGCAAAATCCGATCACGGTCAAATTTTAACTTGACCTGTATTTTGTGCATAGAAACATAATCCCAAAATATTAAAACTTTCTTTCAAAGCAAACTCAAGTTATCATCCGGAAACCATAAAATTTACAGATTTTGCCTAAATCAAGGGCAATAACTCTGGAACGCAAAATCCAATCACAGTCAAAATCGAACATAATCCCAAATTATTAAAAATTTCTTCAAAGCAAACTCAAGTTATCAGGCAGACACAAAACTGTGACAGACGGAAAGATGGACAGATGGACGGACAAGATGAATCCTATTTACCCCCACCTTTTAAGGTGGGGTATAATAAGTTTATGTCAAAGATTGTATTTAAATCTTACCAGGCATAGAGAAGTCAGTATGACCAAGTGGTTAAGGTAGTTGTGAAGCCGTTGTTTTAAATCTGGAATTCAGCTTAAACTTAAACTTTCCTTCTGAAATCCATCTCTGAGTTTGATTTTACATAAAGTCATTCTACACATTTCTACACATTGCAAGAAAATAAAAGCTTCACACTTTTCATGACAATGGTTTCCTGACAATATCAGTTTCACAACTGAAAATTTTGGGCATCATTCATGTTTATAGACTTATTCCCTTCATTTCAATGTTTTAAATATATGCTCTTTTTTATATAATTTGTAGGCTGACCTTCCTGGTTTTTATGACCCATGTGTAGGGGTCAGTAAGTCACTGTATATACAATATAAATTTAGGAACCATCTACATCAGACAACCTTAAGGGATGATGAACCTGTACGATTACCATTACAAAGTAAGTTATTCTTGTTTCTCTTATTTCTCTGCTAATGGACTGTTAGTCTTTGATGGTATTCACCAGCCCAGTAAGCAGTCCTTTGGTGTAAGTCCAACAACTGTTATTGAGAAACATGCAGTGTCTATTTGAAATTTTTTTTATATGAAACTAAGGAATATCTCCCTCTTGTAAAACTCTGTCTTAATGATTTTAGCTGTTCATTTAGATCCTATTGATTATTTGAGATCTTTATCAGCAGTTCCACAAATTTGTGTTTATTTTTTTCCAGATGCTGTGATTTGATCTGCACTGAAAAAACATTAGTTGTCAAAATGGCTATCTACAGAAACTAAATTGAAAGTAACTTAGATATTTTGTTATTCTATACAGTTTTATTAGCTCACCTGGCCAAAGGCCATGTGAGCTTTTGCCATCACTCGGCGTCCGTCGTCCGTCCGTTAACTTTTATTCAAAGATCTTCTCGTTTGAAACTACTGGGCCAATACTAATCAAACTTGGCCTGAATCATCACCAGGGTATGCTCTTTCAAGTTTGTGATTTTTATGTCCGTAGACCAAAACAACATGGCCACTGTTACTAAAAATAGAACATAGGGGTAAATTGCAGTTTTTTGCAAATTACTCGAAAACCATTACAGATATCAAAATTCTGACTTGGGGAGAAAAATAATCAGCATGATGACATCTACCTGCCCTGCAATTTTGGAGAATATCCGTTTACCCATCTTGGAGTTATTGCCCCTTTTCTGTAAAATTTTCAGTTTTTTCGTTACTTTTAGTCTTATATATTGAAAATGGTAGAAGATAGAAGTGAAGTTTGTATAACAAATATGATAAGCATAGTAAGATCTACATGTCCTGCAATTTTGAAGAAAATCTGACAACCCACATAGGAGTTGTTGCCGCTTTTTCTTTGAATTTTCACAATTTTTTAACGTTTTTACTTTTATTTCAAAAACTGTTTGAGATAAAGGTTAAATGTGAATTGCAAAAGTGTTGAGGTTTTCCAGAACTACAATTTCTACATTTGTCCAGCAGGTTCACATCTCATCCAAGATGGCCACCAGCGGGGGAAGATAGTTTAACATTGAACCCTATGGGAAATGCATTCAAAGATCTTCTCCTCTGAAACCACTGAGCCAATGGGGACCAAATTTTGTCACAGTAGTCTTTGGATGGTCCCCTTTAAAGTTTGCGATTTTTACGTTTGTACCTCATCCAAGATGGCTGCCAGCGTGGAGCACAGTTTAACATAGGGCCCCTTTGGGAAATGCATTCAAATGTCTTCTCCTCTGAACCCACAGAGCCAATTGGTACCAAACATGGTTACAATAGTCTTTAGATGTTTTCCTTCAAAGTTTGTGATTTTTATGTTCACACCTCATTCAAGATGGCCACCAGCAGGGAACATAGTTTAACATAGGAACCCTATGGGAAATGCATCCAAAGGTCTGGATCTCCTCTGAAACTACCAAGCCAAATTGAACCAAACTTGGTCACAATAGTCCTTGGGTGGTCCCCTTTAAAGTTTATTATTTTTACGTTCAGATGGCTGCCAGCGTGGAACATAGTTTAACATAGGGACTCTACGGGAAATGCATTCAAATGTCTTCTCCTCTGAACCTACTCAGCCAATTGGAACCAAACATGGTTACAATTGTTATTGGGTGATCCCTTCCAAAGTTTGTGATTTTTAGTTTGTACCTCATCCAAAAATGAAAATATAACATCTGCTGAACTGATTTATAGTATGAATGGGTGGTCTATTGGTGACAATGAATAAAACCAGTCACCAGGTGAGCGATACAGGCTCATGTGAGCCTCTAGTTTTTATATCCTGACCAGTGTGGGAGCATTTGTCCTCCCTGCCAATATGAATTATGGAATTTCCTGCCAAATCTATCAGTATTCAGAATACATTCTTCTGTCCTTGCCTTTGCTAATTAAAGAAACAGATTCTACAATTTGAATATGATAATTATGAAATTTCTCACATATTGTTGAAAACAATTTTAAATGGTTTTTTTTTTAAATGTTGTTTGTCCAGACAACTAATACAATTTCTAATAAAAAATTTCTATCGCCTCACTCAACTGAGGTATGCAATTTACCAATATTGCCTGTCAGATGTCCCATTAGTGAGTCATCAAAGCTTTACAAGTGCTACTAGGGTCATTGAATTAAAATGCTAGTCAATCTTGAAGTAGTTCATGATCACTAATAGCATTTTACAGCTTAGACATTTTCCGTATTGACAGCTATATGCAATATTAAGTAGCATGGTTTTGTTTACATAAGCACTACTTTTCCACTAACCTGATTCAGAACAATAAAATTACAGTGAAAAAAAATTACTGTCTTGTAGTGTAAAAAATGAATGTGATAAAAATTTGAATAAACGAATAAGTTTGTTTACCAGTTGTTTTTTATTCTTCAGGTCATTTAATCAGAGATGCTGGATCAGCAGATGTGTGACGAAACTTATTCACTAGTATGTTTTAATATCACACCAGACCAGACCAGGTTGGAACCAGTCTGAATCATTTGCCATATACAGAGAGTAAACAGTGACAATCACTTGGTAGAGATTGGACAGAAACCTATACAGAATGGTCATACTATGGCTGTATAGGTTTACATTTGTCATCTGGCAAACATTTTTAACAATTAAATACAGTTCTATTTCACAGACTACTATGTAATGAATAGGGCTGTCAAAGGAAATGCTTTTTATTGTATCTTATGTAACTCTTTAGGCAATGTATTGATCAGAACTATATTGAATATATATTTATTTAAATTAATACACATGTACATCACTTAAGATGAACTTGGAGTAATATATGTATTTTAATTACATGTCTATCCAGTCCTGTTTAAGTTTTTTTTAATGTTTGTGTATTGCCTGCACAAATTACAGGATAAACAGAAAGGATATCTAACAGTTGTATAATGTCTGTCTCAATGTCCTTCTTAATAGCATATAAATCATAGAACTATTCACATTCTTCTAAACAACTCGGTACTTCTCAATAAAATTTGCAGAATTGTTTAAGTACAAATTTCAGATATGCACCATGCATTTTGTTTTTCTTTATTTTTGTTATTTGTCTGAAATTTTTAGTAGGTTATACAATATAACAGGTTTGTTGCAATAATATATAAACCCAATTATCCTCTGCCCGAATGAAAAACAACAGAAAAAAACATATTTATATGATTCCCCCTCTGAAGGTGAATTTCATAAACATGCCTAGATATGTTGTATGTAAAGTTTAAGATTTATTTTAGTTATTTAGTCAACCAAAATTTAAAAACTGATATGCGTTCATATTAGATTAACCAACAATATGTGCCAAAATATTAATACTGCAGAGTCAAAATATTTTGTATGTAAATGTTTTATGCTGCTGTTGTATTCACTTAGTGCTTAAGTGCTGTAGTTATAAGATAGTACATACCTTTTTTCTAGGAATTGCAATAGTTTGGCCGGGGTTAAGGTAATCCCAGAAGGAATTCTTCTTTAATAGTGCTCAATGCTTTTTACACTTACACTGCAAATGGCTGTGTAATATTCATAACGAGGCATTAAAGAAAGGTTGTATTACAAAAAGTTTTAAACTGGCATTAGTAAGTAAAATTTTTACAATTATTTTATCAAGCTGCATGCATAATGCTAATAATTTATTGCTGATTTCAAAAAGGACATTTATTTTTGGATGACTTTACTTAGATGTTTAAGGCTGCGATGTTTGAAATCCTTGAAAAGTAAAACAAAATAAACATTTTTGCTGTAAACGTAGATATTATTGTGACTTTTTTTCATGACCAAAATTGTGACTAAAATTTTGTCATGACAATTAAGCATTGCATTCCAGAAATGTTAATAACCATTGGTATTAGAGACCTTTATATTTTGTACAAAACTTATCAGTGATAACAAAAATAATTGATTGTTCGGATTTCTACATATAACAAATTTTTGCCAAACCAGGAGAAAAAAGTATTCATGAAGTATAGTAATCCTGTTTTTGTTGAATATTGTTGTATGATTTTTTTTTTGAAGATTTTACATCTGCTGACAAGAAATATGCAATCTTAAATGATGTTTATTACTGTGAAAGTATTTTTATTCGTGGATATCAATTTTAGTGGATGGCAGATAAGTCGGTGTTTTGTGGGTTCTTTAATTCATGGTTTCAAATTTGTTACAGTACAAATAAAAAAAAAATACACATTTCTTTGGAAATTAAATTTCATGGTTTTATGCAACCATGAAATCCACGAAAATTAGTACCCCACGAATAATAGTACTTTCAAAGTATTACACCCTTTCTATGATCTGTAGCACCTTTCCTTAGATGTAATGCCATATATACATGTTGTATTATGCAGTATCTTTGCATTTGTATCTACCTTTTAGTTGCTTTTTTTGGTTAATGGTAAAAGCTTTATTGATTTATATCATTTTTGTCAGAAATTCATAAATTTAGGCTGAAAAATACATTTTATGCACACAAAAATATTTTATTGGCCCAAAGCCCTAATTTAGTAAGGGCTATTCCATTAAAATGGATGTGGGGGGTAGGAAGGGAAGTTTAATGATCGGACATGGGTCGTAGGTCATTCTTTAAAATTATCTAAAAAATAGTTTGTTGGTGGGTGGGGTATTTTGAAAGTCCCTTCCTACCTACCCACATCCATTTTAATGGAATAGCCCAAATGTCACTCAATGAAAATTGATCATTGATACATCAAAATTTGTGTCAAATTCAGATTACCTCTAATCTTTCAGTTTCAGATGGTAATCTTTTTTGTGGTGAAGACATGGCGAGATTCTTTGTGCATTGATATAATGATATTAAAGATCATATCCTCTAAGATCTCTTATGATATAGTAATATTTATTTTTGTTATAAGATTTTATTATTTCATTTGTCTTAAGGGCTATTCCATCAAAACATACAAGGCATACAGGGATTTTCTGTATATGTAGTTAATATTTCATTTTAGAATGAATATACATGAATTATACCAAATTTACTTGTATGGATACCTACCCAACTTTTATGATGCCTTCCCTTGGTACTGTATATGTTTTAATGGACAGCCCTTAGGATCAAAAGAAGTTAAGGTATATGTCATAACTTATCTTATTGGTAAAAAAAAATCAATAATTGATTGTTGTTGTTCATGTGGATATTTATTTAAGCTTTTCCCCTGTTTAATCTGATGTGCTGACAACTACATGTTTAATTTGTTAACTGTGACCGATAGTTTATGATTGAATATATTTGTCTGTCTGACTTGGTTTATGCATGTTTGAATATTTGGAAATGTGTATGCTTCTGACCTTAAGTTAATGCATGAGTGAATAAGGTCAAAAGTTGCGTTATTCTGCGTCTGAATGTTTGTAATAAGATAATGTGCAGAAAGAAATACATGTTGGATGAGTAAAGATAGGAACTGTGTGGTGTTTAAGAAGATGTGTATTTTAGGGCATTTTTATCCTTGTAATTTGTGAGAAAATGAAAACTGCATTCAAAACAAAAATATCTTTTTGATTGCATACTACTAGAGATGGAATATAAATATAGTTTCCATAACAAGAACTAGTTGATTATGAAATTTCCCACATTGAGTTAAATAAATTTTGCAAATGTTTGAAAGCGAGGCTTTCCGAGCTCTTAAACATTTCAAAATTTATTTAACGAGACGTGAGAAATTTCATAATTAACATGTTTTAAGTTGTGGAAATTGTTTCTCTAATAACTGGACGAAAAACACCGAGGATTGTATTCCGAATAAATTTGGCGGGAAATGTCACGAAACTTGTTCTCCTCTCTAGAGAGGAGAACAAATGTTTCACCACCGTTCAGGGAATGTGAAAACTGGATAGAAATTAGAGAAAAAATAAAAATCTAAGAGTGGTTAATTTGATTTAATCTGCCTTAAAGAGACATAAGTTGGCAATACACAGAACTCAAGTTTATTGCAGTGTCAGTATTTTGTTATTTAAGAAATAATTCATGGACGCCGGTGGTTTGTTGGAGATTTACATATGGGTGGCCATTATTTTCATTAATATTTTACCCAGAGCGTAGCGTAGCGGAGCGAGGGGGAAAATAAACGAAAATAATGGACACCCATATGTAAATCGACTACAAACCACCGGCGAACATGAATTATTTCGATTCTAATATAACATTTAATGATCTGCATGGACCTATAGTGTACATGGTAAGGGCAGCCATTACATAAGATTTACTGACGTTTTTGTGCACAAAACATATTATGACGTCGTCTGTTTCAGCGTAAAGACTGTTGTGACATCGCTCATAATGTTATTGGAGATTTTCATATGGCTGGTCGTCATGGTGTCCATTGTTCCCATATTAGAATTACTCGTATTTCAGTGACCTTTATAATAGCTTAAAGCTTCACATTTTAGACCCCTCCAACCCCAAAATATACCCCCATTTTCTTATATGTATTTTCATTAAACTATGCAAACTAAACATTTAACACTGCTCTATTTGCACCGAATAGCTTGTTTTTAGACTTTGTTATTTTGTAATTTATGATGGTTTGGATGTGTGTTCCTAATCTTAATCAAAACAAGTACGTCATTGATTGTCTAAATCAAGAAATTTATTTTGATTCTATATGTGTTCTTAATTATTAATTTTCACTCTGTCTTTGTCGAGATATTTTATGTGTACACTTTTTTTGTAGTTTACTCTCCATTAGTAATTCATGCAATACTGTATCAGTATTTTTATCACATGAACTGTCATAAAAAATTATTTGATGATATTTAGTATTTTAAACATTAAAAAAGTTCAAAAGGACCATAGAACTACAATTCTGCAGTGGAATGAATGTATTATGTTGAGCGATTTTAATAAAAACTAAACAGAAACCTGCATGTTTTGATCTCATAGTTTCATTTTGGGATACATGTTATTAAGGGAAATGAGGGGATGAATTTGTTTAAGAAATATAATGTGTGAGGTATCGCATTGCCTTACTCAAGGGATTTCAGAATTTGTCAAATAGGGTTGAGGTCACTTAGAAAAAAACTTTAGGGTGAGGGTTCTCTATGTATCTATATAACAAATAAATAAAGTTTGATAAAAATATAACACATGGCTGGCTGGTATTATCATAACATGCATAACAATTCCACCCCAGCAGGCCCTGCACCCAAGATTGATCAATTTTAGATTAACACATACTTATAAATAATGATTGAATAGCCCATGAGACCTTGATCTTAAATTCATATATATCAAAAGCTTATATTTTAAAACTGTTGTCAAAATCTTTCTCCTTTAATACTTGTGGAAATTGTGAAAGATAAAAAGTTTCTTTACTTTTTCCCATGGTAAAAATGTATTGTATTAGTTTCTAGTATAAGTTTGTTTTAAAGTTGCTTTCATTGAGTTGAAAAAAATATATGGAAAGCCATTGTGCACATATTATTGCAATGCATCTGGTATGACCTTGGTCATTGTTCCATACCTATATCCGAATCAGTTTTAAAAATTGTTTCTCCCTATTCAAAAAACAGCTTCAATAATTTTCTTTTCAGCAATCAAAATGGTGATTTAAATCTACAACTGCTCAGATATGTTCTTTTGTATAGAAATACATACAGTCGAACTTCTATGGCTTGAACACCCAAGGGACCGTTGAAAACACTTCGAGCCAATGGGGTGTTCGAGATATTGAGAACGAACTGTGTTTAAACTTGAACAAAGGGATCACAAAAAGGGTTCGAGGCATCTATGGTGTTCGAGTTATTGCAGTTCGACCCATCGAAGTTCTACTGTATATGATTGAGATGCCTAGATTTATGGTTTAGGTAAAAAATCCAAGATATGGCTGTTAACATTAGACATTCCATTAATTGTATATGTTTATTCCAAATACGGTATTAATTATGAGTGTCCATAAGTAAAATAATAACTTGTTTTGCATAATGGTTTTCCATATATGGGTTGGTATTTTCGCCTAAGTATGACATTATTGTATACAATGGATTGGCATGAACCATGTATGTATGACTGTTTCTGATAGTAAAACCAAATCATTAGTTATTTTAAGTCAAGTTTTTGTTGAAGAGAAGAATTTGTTTTACTATTAAATAAATAATAAATATTTTAACATTTGTCTGTCATCAGTGAAAATAATAAAATATAATGAATGAAAATAACAATACATACCCCAAAAATATATGGAGTTAATGTGCTTGATCCAATTCCCTGTGTATAAATAAGTACAAAATGATGAGCAATGATTATTATTGAAGTGAGCTTGCTTCAAGATGACCTTAGGACCTGTTTGTGTGGAAACCAATGCTTTTTGTGCTACATCAATGCTTTTTGGTTTTAATATATTTGAGAATCTCATCATTAAAATAGAAATATTAGATCAACTTATCTTACAAACACTATAATCTATTGCCTGACGTAAGATGAATGGAATTTTAAAGCAAGGATAAAAACCCTAGTAACATCTTTTCGGCCCATGGATTAGAATACCTTTCTGTGCATTCATTCTTACTTCCAAAATGGACCAATTTATTGTCATCACTTTGCTTCTGCTGTTGGCCCCTTAGCAATGGCAATTTCAACATCAAATATCTCAACAGAAGCCACAAGGCAAAATATGTCCAACTTTGGTATTTTTATACCCCTGCCTTAAAAGGTTGGGGTATATAGGATTCCTCTTGTCCGTCCGTCCATCCATCACACTTTGGTTTCCGGATAACTTAAAGTTTGCTTTGAAGGAAAGTTTTAATATTTTGGGATTATGTTTCTATTCATAAAATACAGATCAAGTTTCATTTCGACAGTAATCGGATTTTGCATGCCAGAGTTATTGCCCTTGATTTAGGCAAAATCTATAAATTTTATGGTTTCCAGATGATAACTTAGTTTGCTTTGAAGGAATGTTTTAATATTTTGGGATTATGTTTCTATACATAAAATACAGGTTAAGTTTGATTTTGATGGTCATGGGATTTTGCGTTCAATAGTCTGCCCTTGATTTAGGCAAAATCTGTCAATTTTATGGTTTCCAGATGATAACTTGCATTTGCTTTGAAGGAAAAGTTTAATTTTTTGGGATTATGTTTCTATTCATAAAATACAGGTCAAGCTCAATTTTGACTGTGATCAGATTTTGCATTCTAGAGTTATTGCCCTTGATTTAGGCAAAATCTGTAAATTTTATGGTTTCCAGATGATAACTTGAGTTTGCTTTGAAGGAAAGTTTTAATATTTTGGGATTATGTTTCTATACATAAAATACAGGTTAAGTTTGATTTTGACGGTCATGGGATTTTGTGTTCAATAGTTATTGCCCTTGATTTAGGCAAAATCTGTAAATTTTATGGTTTATGGATGATTGCCAGTTTTCTTTGAGAGAAAATTTTAATATTTTGGGACAAGGTTACTAATTTGAGTGAATATTTGACTTTAAAAGGAAACACTGGTCTCATCATTTGCAGGAATTCCTTGTCCAAATGAAACCAAACTTAATATAAACTTTTCATTTGAGTAATGGCATGAAATTGTGTGTAGTTTTAACCAAGCTGGTCACTTATTCTTTGGTGGTGTCACTACAGATGCACTAACCTTTTCCTTCAGTTGAAAACATGGATTTACAAGCTGCACTAGGAAGAAAACAAAAGGTATCTATTCTCTGAAATAATCGCCAATTTTAGAAATCATATGTCACAAATGCTCTCTGTGAGTCTTCAAAAAGTATCACATTTGTCTGCATTTCAATCAGCTAGAACATTTTTCATACATGCTATCCATATTTGTTCGGGTCTCACCATGGGGGAAATTTTCATAGAAAAATTGTTCTTCTTTGCATAGCAAAACAGTCATTGGATTATATTGGCATGATATGCTAAATCAACAGGAAAGTGGATTGAAAGCCCCCTTAACAAGTTTTATGGTATATTTGGAGAACTCGCTTGTCAAAACCCACAGGGATATTTTGAAAAGGCAGGTATGGTTGTTTCACCATAAACCAGATGAGAATACTAAGGTCATGGACCAGGTGAGTGAGACATACAAGGGAAATACTATAATACAAGGTTCTGTTGTATGATCTTATATGTTCTCTTGAGAGTTATTTAAATATTTACTCCTACAAAATCTTTTAAGTTTGTTTTCATTAGTTTAATATGACAGAAAGCCACACAATTACAATAAATGCAAATTTATCCTTTTATTTCTAATTCATAGAGTTAAAGAAAAACGCTGAAAATTTTAATGCCCACAACAAGAATTTGAAGAGATCTTACTGTTTTACCCTGTATTCTGTTTGTCCACACAGAGGGTACATGTACATGATTTTCACCTGAAACTCCTCTAACAGTTTTTAGCTAACATGGCCAAAGGCCATGTGATCTTTTACTACACTTGGCGTCCGTCCGTCTGTGCATTAACTCAAACTTCAAAAATCTTCTCCTCTAAAACTGCTGTACCAATAAGAACCAACCTTGGCCTGCATCATCACCAGGATATGCACTTTCAAGTTTGTGATTTTTAAGTTGGTAGACCGAACAACATGGCCACTGTTACTAAAAATAGAACAGGGGTAAATTGCTGTTTTTGCAAATACAGTAGAACTTCGATGGCTCGAACTGCAATAACTCGAACACCATGGATCTCTTGAACCCTTTTTGTGGTTCCTTTGTTCAAGTTTTAACACAGTTCGACCTCGATATCTCGAACACCCCTTTGCCTTGACTATTTCAGTCAGTCCCTTGGGTGTTCGACCCATCGAAGTTCGACTGTAACGCTAAAATGGTAGATGTCAAAAATCTGACTGGGATAAAAATGAACAGCATGATGAGATTTACTCATCCTGCAATTTTTACAAGAATCCTAATAACCGTATTGGAGTTATTGCCCCTTTTCCATAATTTTTTTTTTTTTTTTGGTTACTTTTCGTCTCATATGTTGAAAATGATAGGAGATAGAGGTGAAGTTCAAATAAAAAAATGGTGAGCACAGTAAGATCTACTTGTCCTACATTTGATGACCCATGTAGAAGTTATTGCCCCTTTTTCTATGAATTTTCACGATTTTTATATGTTTTTACTTTTATTTCAAAAATTATTTGAGATAGAGGTTAAGTTTGAATTGCAAAAGTTTTAGGCTTATCAAGGACTACAATTTCTACATATGTCCAGCAGGTTGGCATCTCATCCAAGATGGTTGCCAGTGGGGAACATAGTTTAACATTGGACCATTCGGGAAATGTATTCAAAGATCTTCTCCTCTGAAACTAATGAGCCAGCTGGAACCCAACTTGGTCACAATTGTCTTTTGGTGGTCCTCTTCAAAGTTTGTGATTTCTATGGTAGTACCTCATCCAAGATGACTGCCAGTGGGGAGCATATTATAACATAGGTCCCTATGGGAAATGCATTCAAAGATCTCCTCTGAAACAACTGAGCCAATTGGAACCAAACTATATTCCTTGGTTGGTCCCCTTCAAAGTTTGTGAATTTACCTCATCCAAGATGGCCGACATTGGGATCCTATGTAAAATGCATTTGAAGATCATCTCCTCAGAAATCACTGAGCCAATCCTAACCAAACTTCCCCTTCAAAGTTTGTGATTTTTAAGTTTGAACCTCTTCCCACTGCCAGCATGGAATTTAGTTTATAGGGACCCTTTGGGAAATGCATTCAAAGACCTTCTCTTCTTAAACTACCAGCCAATTGGAACCTAACGTAGATCAGAAAACTCAACCTCTATCTCAAAAAGTTTTTGAAATATAGGAAAAAGGTAAAAAATTATTTACCGGTATATCTGACAAATGAATGACAATAACTCCTATCAAGTATTTAGTTTGTTTTTTTTTCATAAATTGCAGGTGGCTACATCTTGATATGCTGAACAGTTTTGCAATATAAAGATGACCTTTGAAATTGAAATTTTTTGGAAAAGGGGATATACCGGGTAATTATACTCTAAAATGGGTTATCAGATTTAAAAAAAAATTAATAGATCTTCTCATGCTGATTACTTTTACTCCCATTTTAGATTTTTGATATCTGTAACTTTTTGCCTTGTTTGCCAAAAACTGCAATGTACTTCTAATGTTATTTAATCCTCAGACTAATCGAACAAAATTTTTAATATAAGAAACCCTGGTAATAATTTGGGTAAAATCTGGTAAAAATTGGTGCAGTTGTTTCAGAGGAGAAGATTTTAGACTGATTGATTGATTGATATGGGGTTTAACGTCACTTTCAGTAGTATTTCAGCTATTTCATTGACGGTCAGTTTTAGTGTTGGAGGAAGCCTGAGTGCCTGTAGAGAACCACCGACCTTGGGCTGGTAAATGACATACCTAGGATGGTGTTTGTTTCGCTGAACTTGATTACTCTTTGTTTAGGGGCCGACTCCAACCTCCCGTTGGGTGTGGGGTTTCCTATTCTGTTCGTTGAAGATCTTGGCTTTGAGTTGTAATTACTCACCTTTGGGTCGTTGTCTCTTTGACACATTCCCTGTTTCCCTTCTTAAACATTTACAGCATTGGCTTGTGCTGAGTAAATTTTTGGAAAAACAATTGTTGGAAGATGGAAGTATTACAGCTTAGGTTATTTGATGCTTTAATCTGGGAATATTGCGACAAAAAATTTTCAACCTTCCTTTTTGCCCGAAATATCTTTAAAAAAAATGTTTAGTCCCACCAACTAATTTACCAGGGCACATTTACCATGATACGGGAGGATGCTCACCAAAGCAAATAAATAATGGAATTGAATTTTACAAAGGACAGTTTTAGACATAGCAAGGAAAAAATAATAAAAGAAATTGAAAATTATAAAATAATTCCAACCTTTGACATGATCCTTCAACATAGTTAACATAAAATACCATCAACAAATATTGATAAATATGGTGGGCGATCAGGAATGTGGGCGAACAGACCCTGGGCGAACGAGAAAGTGGGCAAATAGGTAGGTGTGCGAATGTGATTATGGGCGAACGGACCCGGATTTGTCTATGAATATCTGATATTTGTAGTTTAATTAAATAGGGATATTGAAGTTAATCAATGTTATAAGTCAAGGGGTATACTAAGTTGACTTTGGTTCCTGGTCCCCCAGACTAGGAAGGCCTCTCCTTTACCTCCTTAATGTCTGTATTATCTGCTCACAGGCAGGGGTATCGTTAGTGCCAGCTAACTCCTTGTCGCCAGGTTCAAGTCAACTGTTTTAGAACTAATCTCGTTCCAAAACAATTTTACCCACATTTCTTCTGAAATATACATGGGTATTTTTTTATAATTATAATGAGTGCAGGTTATGCCTGACAACGAGTTAACTGGTCATCATTTCTGCAAAGTTTTAGGAGGATATGACATGATCTTTAAAATTCTAATCCAAATCTTGTGATCGAGCCATTGCAATATGACTTCTGGAGAGTTGAAATAAGGCATTTACATGAAGCACCATTTCTGTGGTTTTTAATTATCCATATTGCATTTGTTATTTACAAAGAAATAGCAATAATGAATCTTGTCAATTGGCCTATAATCCTGCCCTGGGACATTCCATGAAATAAAGAATAAGGATGAAAAGTGAAATAAAATGTTGGTGAGCCAAAATCTAAATAAATAAAACTTAGCTGGTTGATCTATAATCAAGACTTAATTTTGTATGATAAACTTGTAACTCTTAGAATCAATGTAGGATCTTCATTTAATGGTACTCAGAAACCTTATATTTTAAGTATATTTTTAAATTGTTTTATTTAAATTTAAATTTTTTTTTCACAATCTCAGCTGTCACTCATCTTTCATTACAACCATTGCCCAACTCTTTCATTACAACTATTGCCTAGCTCTTTCATTACAACTATTGCAGTAATCTGTCACACCAGCTCTTTCACACACTTTATGTCAAGTCGTTTTACTAACAATTATTATATTGGCACACCAGCTCTTTCACACATTTTAAGTCAAACCGTTTCGTCATGTTCGTCTGTTGTTGTATTATTTTTATTTAAATTTCAAAAGTACCAAAATGGTAAAAAAACACATTGTTCCAAGAAGTTACAAGATTTTCATCCAAAATTACAAATGAACTAGAAAATTATAACATTACTATGCTCTTTAGTGTTTATTTATGCATTCAGTGGGTGTACCATAGAGAGGTCAATGTTAAACTTTGCACTCATATGTAATATCACCTTTAGCAAAAAATAAAATATGTTTATCTGTTAATATATCACAATGAGGCCAATGTTAAACCAAGAAATCATGTAAAGCCTTATGTTAAACTAAGTTCTCAGTTGATGTATCAATTTGTAGAAGACAATTTTGAACTGCATATTGAATTGATGTCTATAATTCAAAAGCCTTAAAAGGTTACCCAGTTGATGCATTCTGCACCAATGTTAAAGTTGGGGTATTCTGTGGAGGCCAATGTAAAAGTTTGGGTATCCTGTGGATGACAATGTTAAAGTTGGTATAACCTGTTGAGGCCAATGTTATAGTTGATACATTCTATTGTTGCCCATGTTATAGTTGGTGCATTCAAGGACAATGTTAAAGTTTGTCTATCATGTCCAGTGTTGAAGTTGGTATATCCCACAAAGCCAATGTTAAAATTGGGATTTCCTGCCGAGGCTATCGTTAAAGTTTTGTATCTTATGCAGGCTAGTATACTCAGTTGATGAATCCTACAGAGGTCAGTGATAAACTATATACTCAATTGATGTATCATGCAGAGGTCAGTGATAAACTATATAACCAGTTGATGTATCCTGTAGAGGTCAGTGATAAACCATATACCCAGTTGATGTATCCTGTAGAGGTAAGTGATAAACTATATACTCAGTTGATGTATCCTGTAAAGGTCAGTGATAAACTATATACTCAGTTGATGTATCCTGTAGAGGTAAGTGATAAACTATATACTCAGTTGATGTATCCAGTAAAGGTCAGTGATAAACTATATACTCAGTTGATGTATCCTGTAGAGGTCAGTGATAAACTATATACTCAGTTGATGTATCCTGTAAAGGTCAGTGATAAACTATATACTCAGTTGATGTACCCTGCAGAGGTCAGTGATAAACTATATACTCAGTTGATGTATCCTGTAGAGGTCAGTGATAAACTATATACTCAGTAGATATACCCTGCAGAGGTCAGTGATAAACTATATACTCAGTAGATATACCCTATAGAGGTCAGTGATAAACTATATACTCAGTAGATATACCCTATAGAGGTCAGTAATAAACTATATACTCAGTTGATGTATCCTGCAGAGGTAAATGACTAAATATCGAAGTTACTGTGAATCCAAATTCTGCACACACGCATTTTAACAACGTCCCACCAGTGCAGATAAAATCTAAACGTTCGGAAGACCATAAACTTGAAGATGTTTGAAAACTGATAGAGAACAAACAACCAACAAGATCTAAATGTAAAGCCAAAATCAGCTAAGGACAAAGCTTTGCATGAGGGGGATACTCCTTAGTTTTAAACAGAATTTACAAAAATTTAGATATTGTGCGGTTCCAAATAAAATCGGCTTTCGGGTCAGCACCGAAGTACTGACTACTGGGCTGGTGAATACCCTCGTGGACTAACAGTCCACCAGCAGTGATAAACTAAATTCTCAGTTGATGTATCCAGTAGAACCCAATGTTAAACTAAATTATCAGTTGATGTGTCCTGTAGAGCCCAATGTTAAACTAAATTATCAGTTGATGTATCCTGTAGAGCCCAATGTTAAACTGAATTCTCAGTTGATGTGTCCTGTAGAGACCAATGTTAAACTAAATTATCAGTTGATGTGTCCTGTAGAGACCAATGTTAAACTAAATTATCAGTTGATGTGTCCTGTAGAGCCCAATGTTAAACTAAATTCTCAGTTGATGT
>MJUU01015637.1:471701-494437 GCA_002080025.1 Modiolus philippinarum | reverse complement strand
CCCACAAGGGTCATAGCGATAAGGCGAAGTGGAACAGTCACAGCTACTTGTTTTATTGTTTTATTGCGCAACACAGATGACGTTGAAATTTCGTACGAATTTACCTCCATTAATATGCTTTTTTCGGTGCAATAAAAGACAAAGCCGGGGATAAATCCGTTACCTACGTTTCTACCCGTAGGCATTGAGATTGTACCACCCTTCAGCACCACTGTACAGCCATCGGCTACGCCTCAGGCTGCACAGAAGCGTAGCCGATGGCTGTACAGTGGTGCTGAAGGGTGGTACAATCTCAATGCCTACGGGTAGAAACGTAAGTAACGGATTTATCCCCGGCTTTGTCTTTTATTGCACCGAAAAAAGCATATTAATGGAGGTAAATTCGTACGAAGTGCTTCAGGGTGGTACAATCTCAATGCCTACGGGTATAAACGTAGGTAACTGATAATACCTACTAAATCGTAGTTTATACCGGACGAAACGTGCTAAAACGTTGTGAAACCTGGATAATTCAAATCAAGTAACCCGTAGTAAAACCGCGTAAAACGTAGGGAAACGTACTAAACCGTAGTATAAACCTAGTAAAACGTAGAGACCGTTAAATATGACAAAAAAATGACACGAAACATGGCCATATAAAACGTAGTAAAACCGGAGGCTTGAAACGTGACAGCGGGACTGGGGCTTAAAGACGATTATTTGCTAGTTTACTTATGGATATGTGGATAAAAAAATTACCTTTATATGTATGTACTTCACAGCACCAATAATTAAATGGTCATGCCGTTGTGCTTATTAATATTTTATTTCCTTTGTAGTTTTTAATTTGATCAGTTATTCTCCCAGACATTCCGTGATTTTATTAAGTCTTCTTTTGTTTAGAGATAATAAAGTTACCCACTAACTCTTCACAAATACTCATTTAAATTCAGCGATAAAAGTTAATAGTGATTTAGAATTTGAATGTCATCTGATGGAAATTATAGTTACATTTGGTTAACCATGAAGGAAGTTTACCTAATTAACACGAAAGCAGGTGCTTTTGTTTTTACTGAAGTATCTAGTAATTGTTAATTAATTTGTAAATAAGTTTACTTTTTTAATACTTTGGTGAAGTCGTTTAAAACTCGTTCCATAAATTTACAATAATGAACAACGTTACGTTCCGTTGATGCCATATTGGTATTATTTAGCTATGAAAAAGAAAGGAAATGGGGTAAATGTCAAGGAGACAACATCCCATATCCAGGTTAAAACGACACAAAACAAAGGATCTAGGGGTCACCGTACGGTCTTCAACACAGTGAGGAACCTCACACCATATAACAAGCCCTAAATGGCCCAAAAGGGTAAAACCTGGATAAATCAATGGAAACAAACAACATCCAATAACCCAAATATCAAGAAACTAAAATTTTATAAGAAGACACGGTCAAGTCAATCCCCAACATATTCCTGACTTGGGACACGTGCAAAAATTGCGGTGGGGTTGGATCCAAACCCTCCCCTATGTGTGGTGAATGGCTAAAAAATAAATACACAAAAAGACTCACAGTAAAAATCAAACTAGAAAAAAGTCCAACTTATCAAGACGAGTACCCTTACAATGAAGTACATAAAACATGAAGACAATACACACAGGTACTGTCCGGACAAAAGCTCGCAGTTACTGACAGCTAGCTAAGGACATAATTTCCGTTGACTATGATATCAAGCCTTCTTACATATGAAACTGCAACTGAAATACTTCTAAATAGATTTGATATACCAACGTCATCAATTATGATAGAAAGAACATGATATTGTGCAATGCCAAATACTGCCAATATGACAAATTATAAATTTAGCTATGGTGTAAAGCATTTAGGAGATGATCAATATTTTTGCCAACAAAAACCAGAAGTAACGATTTAACAACAATGCTGTATTTATATCCTTTATGAATAAGTTAGTTCGTTTTGAAGGACAATTTTTGAATTTATGCGCTTTGTAAATGATATTGCCATAGAAGTTTGGATGTGAAATGCCCTGATGTATAAGAGCCCTGCATGTAGAACCAAATTTTCTTAGTAAGTCAATGTATCTATAATAAAATTTAGAGAATGTTTTTATCAATTTATGATATCTAAACCTTGATGCAGAAGTTTTTCAGTGAGACAAAGATTTCGCTCATTGAAGTCAGAAACATCACTACATACTCGTGCATATCGAACAAGTTGTCAAATGTAGACCCCGTAAGAAGAGGCTAACGGAACATCGCCGTCGAGATGGGGAAAATTGACTTAAGGGAAGGAGAAATCATCCCTGTTAACATATATGTAGACCTCGAGAAAGAAAGCCGCATAATTTTTAATACTCATAAACATAGCTATAATATGTGTTTCTTTTTCTTATTATTTTCTTTCATTCATTACATTTCACAAAACATATAGAATATTTGATGCAAAGTTAATCCACTCATTCTAAAAATTTCAAAATGGCACCCATTATAAGGCAACCGAAAAATAAAGCGTGAATTTCTCAGAAATCTTGAATAGCATGTATAGAATTTTTTGATTAGAGAGTGGTGCCTGCGAAACAGAACATAAAGGAAAAGGAATTCAAAAATTCAGCATTAGATCAGATTTTAAAGAAAGTTTATCTGCACGAATGTCTACATTCATCGTGTTAAAGAATAAAAAGGCCGTTGACATAGTGTCTGAAAACAATAGGCAAATTTAAGAGTTTTTGATTATTAGATCAAACCAAATAGAAAGGTTGTTCCGAACAGAACTTGTTTCTGGCTTTTACATTGTTAAGTTAAATAATACTAGATTATGATCAAAATCCATACCAGAATAAATACTGCCTTTATATATGACACCCATAAAATACTAATGTACAATGTAAATTTATTATTTTACGAAAAGATATGGGGTAAATGAACATGAGACCATAACACATATGTTAACTCCAACTGCAATAATTTTAATGAGCTGTATGGTCATTTCGGAAATTTATTCTAGAACCCAAAACAAAGAAAATCCATAATTTCAAAAAATAATATAATTTATGATAAGAAGAAAACGGGGCAATTTCTAAAATATGGCATATAAAACTTGTCAATTCATAATAAAATAGATATTTTCTAATGAACCAACTCACAATATTTATACGAAATTGAAAAAAAAACAATCCAAATTAATACCAGACGTGTTGAAAATAGACCCAAATAAGTATGAAAGCGGGAAAATGAGCATCAAATAAATACTAGAAATTGTAAAATAAGCACCCAAATGTGCCGCACGTCCGCGTATACCAATATATAGGAAGTAACGGCCTACCCCCCCCCCCCCCCCCCCCCCCCCCNCACTTTAAAATGTCCCCAATTCAGATCAAATGAAATGATCAAAATACATAAAAAACAATTCCATTTCAGTCAATTGAAATTGACATTTTTATGCCCTAATTAATGATAAAGACCTCTTGCCAACCAAAAGGGTACACGGGTTAAAATTTCGATGCTATGACGTCACGGCAAATAGGCCTATTGCAAAGTTCAAAACGAATCGGTTTTCGGGTCAGCAACGCAGTACTGACTACTCGGGGACTAACAGTCCACCAGCAGAGGAATCGACCCATTGGTAATAGATAACAAAATACCGAAGTTACATTGAATTTTTTTTCTGCATTTGCGCATTTCGACAACCTATGTCTCTTCAGTGCAGATAAAATCAAAAACATTTGAAAGTCCATAACTGAATAAGTAAGACCTGATAGAGAACATATAGCAATAAGATCTAAATAGAAAAACTAAAATTCAGCAATTAGGACAGAGCTACTCCTAAGTTTGAAACAAAATTTTGTAAAATTGCAAAGTTCAAAGTGAAATGTGGACATTAGAACCCTAAAGATCTGCTTGACATCTTTGAATCGAGATCATTATTACCATGTAGCAGCATTAAAACTTTTGATTTCTCTACGCTTTTTACCACCATTCCTCGTGAACAACTGAAATCTCGACTTAAAGATTTAGTTCATAGATGATCTCCCGTTACAGCGGCGGTCAGATATATAAGTACATTGTCATACGCAGAGAACAAGCATACTTTGTGAAATACGACTCAGAATCCCTAATAAACTATACAGAAGGAGAAGTGATTAATATGTTAGAATTTTTGATTTACAATATATTTGTTCAGTTTAGAGGACTTGTTTTTCAACACACTTTCACAGAATTCCAATTGGCACAAACTGTGCACCTTTTAGCAGATCTGTTTCTGTTCTCATAGAGGCTGAATTCATTGCAGGTCTTCTTAAAAAAAACAACGGCAGTAGAATACCGAAGGAACAAGGGAACTGATCGCAAAATAAAGGTAAAAAAACCTGCCCAGTCCTTTAATTACAGCGTCCGTTATAAAATATGTTATCATTAAATCTCCTAACTCATTCGCTACTCAAGGGCCAGTGGTCGATATAGTGGCTACAATAGCAGTTTCCCAGTTGATAACAGATCTTTCTCTTTACAGCTAAAATTTGTTTTTCATCTACCGGACGTGACTCAACTTCCGAATTTGACGCACTCAACACGACGAATGTGTTACAAGAAGCAAGAGATGCTTACTCTACCTGTGCACCTAATCTCACCATGGTTTTTACTGGGTCCGTGTTGTTCATCTTTGCGCGTGTTTTTGTGTCTTATTTTTTTTTCCTGTGCCGTACTCATGTCTGTTTGTTTTTTCGATGTTTCTGCTGTTTTCGGATTATTCGTTTAAGACTGACGATTCGATTCCCACATACTTTACAACGGAATAGCCATTCATTTATCTTGTCCTGTAACGGAAACCCACATTGATCGAAATCAAAATATGTAAATACATCGTGGAAATGTAAGCAAAAAATTTGACATAAACTCTTTTAATTCTGACATGTTGAAAGATATATCTCGGCGATTCTGGCTTTAGTTAACATAATCGTTTACATTGCGACTGTTCAGTATTTTGTTTTTAGATTTATATCCTCAATATATTTTGTATTTTGTTTGATCTGAATAATTTACAGGACTTGGAAGATGGAATCATTAAAATGAATGTGGAATTAAGCTTCTTTACCGTTGTAACTGTATAACTAGTAACACGGAAGTAGCGTTTGATGGTAGAGAAATACTCGGTCATTAATGTATGATAATATCAAAAGATGGCATATTTTGTTCAGTTGTAAGATTCAGAAAAAAAAACTTAACTATATCCTGTTCATACAAAAACAGAATGTGAAAAAGACTGAACAAAACCCCAACAATATGTATTACCATGTATGCCGTTTTGTGATATTGGATATAAAAATTCTAGATGGAAGGTCGTTTTGAAGCAATGTCATTATATATTTCATATTTTTCTTCTTTTTCAAATTCGGAAATGAAAAAAATCTAATTTATAATAAAAGGTCAATATTTATAACGTCATCATTCACATTTTTCATAATAAAGATCATCAGTAATAATGTTTAAGATAAAGTAATCATGGTAATTCATGGTAATTCATGGTTATTATCATTTAACTTCACAACTTATTTTAGCATGCGAAGGATACCTGTACTCTACTCCCGACTCTACAGGTGATATATTTGACAGTGGTATAACGACCGGGTCTAATTGCCTACTCCTTCTGAATATGATAATTATCATGGCATACTGTAAAATATGATATGGTACGGTGGTATGGTATGTGATACGGTATAATGGTATGGAACAAATACTATCATACCATGGTACAGTGGTATGGTATGACGGTATGGTACCATGGTATGGTACAAATTTTCGTACAATGGTATGACTTCATGGTATGAACCATGGTATGGTATGAATTTTTTTCACATTTAGTTAAAATAAAGAAGACAAAAATAATAAAGACATTATGAAGCAAACATCTTTTCTCATTCCCGGGGTTCTCATTTGTTTTGTACGTTCTACAAACAGTATATTCAGGATAATTAAGAAAAGCCACAGTTCTTCAAGGGTATTGATGACATGTGATAAAAATAGTGGGTGAATATGTTTCTTCCCTAAACAGGTTGGGGAAAATCACCCATTTCGGGTATAATATCAATAGCAATATTTTTCCAAAAATACATACATTCAAATTTTTAGTTTTCAAAAAGTTATGTGCCCATGTAAAATGCAAATTACATAGGTCATTTACTTTTGCAGCGTAAATAATAGCTACATATTTCCTTTTGAAAAAATGTTGCTATTGATATTAACTGTTGCCCTTTCGAGTAAAAAGTCAAAATTCAGAAATAAGTGGTTTTTTCACCGTAAAAATATACCCTGTTTGAGGTATTATACCCTAAGTTAGGTATTATACCCCAAATGGGGGATTTTCCCCAACCTGCTAAACGATGTAAATGGCTACCACTGAATCTACAAAAATTTAAGAATACAAGCTAGCTTTCATATTAACTAGATCACTAGGTGTAAAAGAAAAAAAAGAGAGCCCCTTATATGACGACCTTCAATAACAGATAATAAATAAAACATATCTATATTATATAATTCGGGTACCTCTGGCCCTGTCCTGCCGTATATATAACAATCAAAATTATAAATGGTGTAAAACTACATTGTAATTTTACTCTTCTTACATATGTAACAATTTATGTATTGTATGCTACATGTATATCATGTAATTATTCCCTTTGAGGGACCATTTGGAACAATAAATATTCTGTTCTATGTAATTACTTGTCAGAAATTACTACTTAGCAATTTGGCTTGGGCTCCCGATGATGAACCTGGCCACGACCAATTAGAAAAAGTCGAATTAGTCGAAATAGATGTTCGAAACACTTAGTGAAATCAAATTGGGGGGCCGCCATTGGAATTGATCTCGTTTTTTTTTTATAAAAAACATTGGATACATGCATTAAAATACAAGCTGTGAAATATTTAACTCGTTTATACCATAATAATACCAACAACCAAATTTTGGATGATGCATTTATACTTATAAAGTTATTACATCGAGATGGCTCATATTCTTGGTTTTCATTTGTAGACATTGTTCTGCAAATAAGGTAGAAACAGATGAATTAGAAAAACTAGATTTTTAAGGAAAAGTTTTCTTTTGCGTAGAAAATTAAAATAAACAAGTAATAATGAAACATTGTTTTTTGAAAATCTAAATACCTAGTAAATGAAAATAATAATGTATTATGTTTAATGGTAACAGCATCGTAAACTCACCCATGATCCCGAAAGTTAGGCCCGATGTTTCTGGCGTGTTTTGGGTCAATTACCGTGAGTCTGCTGTCATCAGAGGTCCGACTCGAAAAGTTATATCAATTTTAATTTTTAAGGTCGTAAATTGTTTTTCGTTAGACTTGTTTTGTATTTAACTTTCGGGATCATGGGCAAGTTTAAGATGCTGTTAATATTAAAAAATATGTATATAATAAAGGTACCCAACATCCACGTACATCCATTTCTTAGAACCAACACCAGTGTGTTTCGGCAGCTTTATCGTTTATAGATGAAACGGACAGACACCATAATCACTATATACTGCCCGCCAAAGCGGTGGGTGGGGTGAAAAATTGTAATTGATTGCTTGGAATGTATAATTTGCCCTTAGAAACTACAGGGGAAAATGTTCCTTTAATTATCTCACCTAAACCACTGAATTTAGTAGATTTATGAATATAAAAATCTATTTTCATTTGATATTTATCATTTATCTGTGTACTTTTCACAAATGGAGAAAAAAAATTATACCATACCATGATTCATACCATGAAGTAATACCATGGTACGAAAATTTGTACCATACCATGGTAACAACCGTTATACCATACCACTGTACCATGGTATGGTAGTATTTGTACCATACCATCATACCAATACCACATACCATACCACCGTACCATACCATATTTTACAGTATGCCAATTATCAGCTATTTTTCTGGTATTTTTGATAAGTTTGAATTGTTATTCTGCTGTGAATGTGTGGTGAAGGCCATGTGTTCTTTCAGAACGTGTGATGTTGATCACGGCAACATCCTTTCAAGCATTGATTTATACAAGATTTAGATAGAAAAAGCTCACTGAATTGCATACGTTTCATCTCATGTGGTGTATTTATGCTTTTGGAAAACGAATAGGGATAAACTTTTGTTGAAGGCAACTGAAATTCAAAATCTCATTTGTTGTATGTTTATCCATACATTAGGTAAAAGAACTTTTACCCGTTTCTACATATTAGTACAAACTATTCAATCATCTTTCTAATTCATCTCCATTTTAGGCAGATGGCTTAAATTAGTAACCCGTCATTGATAAAGATGTAAAAAAGAACCTGTATAGTTTGATAACAGAACAAATTGCCATCTTCATTATTGTCATTGCTAACCTTATACTTGACAGTTCACAAAAATATTCTAATGTTTTACAGGCTGTGAATTAAGAATGGTTTTCCTGAAATAGAAAATAAACGTAAATTAGAAAGCTGATTGACTATTTTGGTTCAAATCAAAGTACTTTTATGTCGGAAATTAAGTGTTGTAATGTGACGAACAGGACAATTTGGTATAATTGAATGAATGTTCACAATTCACAACAAAAAACACATTTCATTTCATTAGCAGTATCATTCTTGTTTATTTCGTGTTCAGTGCTAAGTACTATACCGGGATCAAACGTACTTGATCTCGGTAAGTACTGTAAGATCTATGAAATATATGAAATGATAGTATATATTTTTACCAGAGATCAGATTTGATTGATGCAAAATGGCAGGTCAGATTAATATGGCTTTTTGACTAGAATACCGAAAAATAACACCTTGAACACTTCATTACATGTTCAAATGTTTCGGACATAATTAAGGGATTAACTGAACAGAAAATGAAATTTTGTAAGAAGCTTACGTCTTTTTCTCACATCCTCTTATACAGCTTTCCCTGTCATTGTTGTACTTTAGTTATTGATGGAATTACAAAATGCTGAGAAACAACGATTGCATTGCATTGTGTATTATAGGTTAAATCAGTTCTGAGATACATAGGCAAATCAGTATCACAGAAAAGTCTGAAACAGTTGTACATGTGTTTTTTGCGCCCGTCCCAAGTCAGGAATATGTTGGTCATTGGCTTGTCCTTGTCTTCTTATAAAATTTAAGTTTCTTGATATTTGGGTTATTGGATGTGGTTTGTTTCCATTGATTTATTCACTTTTTTACCTTGTCGGGGCCATTTAGGGCTTACTATATGGTGTGAGGTTCCTCACTGTGTTGAAGACCATATGGTGACCCCTAGATGTTTTGTTTTTGGTCGTTTTAACCTGGATATGGGATGTTGTCTCCTTGATATTTACCCCATTTCCTTTCTTTTTCCTATCTAATGAATTATAAGACCTCAATATCGATATAACACCTTCCTTGTTATATTTCACTATTCCAATGGATAATTCCTGATTTTGACATCGGTGATATTCATAATAAACACATTTCAATAGTTTTCCTTCCACTACTCAAATTGATATTACTACTAAGTCATATACTAAGTCAATCGTCACCACGATTTGACAGACCATTACAATGTTTCTGTTTCACAAATGAGAACAGATATCTTTGGGTAGATCCAGAGTTTGTTACCGGACTGACTAACGCCGACTGTGACAAAACCGGACTTTTCACTGGTAGTGCACCTGATGATACCTCAGTTTTTATAAGGGTTCACACTGCCAGTGCTTTAGTTTTGTGACGTTCTTGTTCTTTTTTGTATATTTGTTTTGTCTTTGTCATACTGTCTCAATTCATGTTGCTGTGAATTGCAGTGATTTTGGATTTATGATTTTAGAATTTCCCCTTTCCTCTATCTTGCTTCGGTATTCGTTTGCCGATGTATCTGCAATATACATATTTCAACTCTCTTCCATTGTTCCATTGGCTTTTCAGTTTTATTCATAACATAAGTACAAAAATTCAACAGGCACCCCCTTCTCCATCGGTTATTTGTTTGATACATATTTCATTATTTTACACTTTTTGCAATAGGTATTGCCATCATTAATATTCATATATATGGATTTAAAGTGTTTTGATTTGATCTACCCTGAAAAAACATAATCTGTCGTAATGCGCATATGCAGAATTTAAATTAACAGTAACTTCGGTATTTTGTTATTTATTACCACTTGGTCGATGCCTCTGGTGGTGGACTGGTAGTTCCCGAGGGTATTCACCAACTTTAGTGCTGACCGAAAACCAATTTTATTTGGAAACTATAATATTTAATTTTACAAAATTTCTTTCAAAACTAAAGAGTATCTCCCTCTTGCAGCATAGCTCTGTCCTTAAATGATTTTGGTTTTTCTCTTCAGACCCTGTTGGTAAATCGTTCTTTATCAGATTTTACACATATTTTGGTATATGGATTTCCAAATGTTTTGATTGGGACATAAGTTTTAAAAATTTGCATATTGTGCAGAATTTAAATTAATAGTAACTTCGGTATTAGTTATAATGTTTACACCTTTCAATATTCATTTCCCAATGAGCTTGAAATTAAAGAGACTACTGATACACCTACTTCAGCTTCGTACTTAGACGAAGATGGACGTTTGAAGTCTAAGCTATATGACAAGCGTGATGACTTTAAGTTCCCAATTGTGAACTTTCCCTTTCTGAGCAGCAATATACCTACTTCTCCAGCATATGGAGTGTACATTTCAAAGTTGATTCGTTACTGTCGGGCATGTAGTGTATACAGTGATTTTTTAATAGAGCCAAAACACTGTCCCAAAAGCTGCTTAGTCAGGGATTTGTTCAGCCTTTGTTACTTTCATCCCTTCAGAAGTTCTATGGCCGTCACCGCGACATCATTGACAGATATGACATGTCTGTGTCCCAAATGAAAACGGACATTTTCAGCTAGATTTCACGTCTTCACGGGTTTGACATACCCGGTTTTGACTCTACCCTAGATTGACTCACTGATAGTGTGACGGGTGCCACTAGTGGAGCAGGACATGCTTACCCTTCCGAAGCACCTGATGTCACTCTGGGTTTTCATAATAGTTCACACTGTCAGTGGTTTTAGTTTTTTGTGTTGTCTTGTATATCACACTGTAAAATTTTAGTTTT
Source organism: Modiolus philippinarum (assembly GCA_002080025.1). Classification (NCBI taxonomy): domain Eukaryota; kingdom Metazoa; phylum Mollusca; class Bivalvia; order Mytilida; family Modiolidae; genus Modiolus; species Modiolus philippinarum. The sequence continues at coordinate 483,321 of MJUU01015637.1, read as the reverse complement.
TGCTTCGTTGGTGATGTTCGTGCTACTGGTTTGTCCTGGTTAATGTTTGAATACTCAAGAGACTTTCAACAGCTTTTCAAATTTTTACCTTGTTACCGTTTTGAGGGTTAGAGTAGTAACACGTACCATGGATTTTTATTGGTTTTGTCTAAGGGTTAGAAAATGGCAATTCCAATCAGCCTCAAATCGGAACTTTCAATACAATATATACCTCACTGATAGTGTGACAGGTGTCACTAGTGGAGCAGGACATGGTTACCCTTCCGGAGCACCTGCTGTAACTCCCGGATATCATGGGAGTTCACACTATGAGTGCCTTAGTTCTTAATGTCGTCTTTTTATTTACGTCTATTGTGGCTGTCTCACGTCCTTGTTTTGTCCTTGTTTTTCTCTATTGCGGTTTTTGCCATGTCTTTGGACTTCGATTTTTGAAATCATCACTTCCTTTGTTCCTTCGGTATTCTACTGCCGTTGTTTTTTAAAAACCAAGTTATATACTAAGCATTGCTATATCATCTATTAAGTTATGGTAGATTAAAATTCTGATAGGAATATGAAACCTGTACCAGTATGCTACACAATCTTGCTGTAAAGTTTCATCTAATTCTGAGTACCTTTAATTTCTACCTGTTTTCGCTTTCAACGGGCGTCAGTTAAAAAAATGTACAACATGATTGTACCTCTTTGGATATGGATTCATTTTTCCTGGGAAAATTGGTCAAAATTGAACTTCCAATTGCTGATTGAACGGACTAAGTTTTTGACGGATAGAAAAGAATAAAAAAAATTTAGTGAAAACAGTTAAATCTCCTCAGTCTTCGTTTAAGAACTTGATAATCATAACTTTTATTAATAATAACATATATAATATAATTACCATTTAATTCTTGAGTTTATGATTCGAAATTTACTAATCATTAGAATGTGACAATGTTTGTTTCTACATAAAGCAACACCAATGCCATGATATTTGGGGATTTGGCTTCCTACATAAAGCAACACTAATGCCATGATATTTGGGGATTTGGCTTCCTACATAAAGCAACACTAATGCCATGATATTTGGGGATTTGGCTTCGCTAATACACATAATGCGAGAAGGTTTAAATCTTTTCTGTCAGTAATTGACACTATAAGAGAAACATCATGTGGAAGTTTGTCGTATAAAATATGTTGGTAATTATTTTAACGCCATCAGAAGTCTGGATCTATAATACAGACGTAATAGCATTGTACTTCTCTGTTGAAACCAAAATTAACTGTTAAATTGCTTTACTAATGATTAAATAAAATAAATATTTATCGTCCGTGTTGATTTAACTTTATATGGAATCAGATATAATTAGAACCGAGTAAGAATTCCAATCAATTTGTTTCCTTTTGATCAAATTACCCCCGGGAACGGATCTGTTTGATATCAACCAAATGGTTTACAGAATACAAGATTAATGAAGATGCATACAGTATTGTGTTTTGTCCAATCGTATTCTCTTTTGGTTACAGCCGCTGTATGCCTGATTTACGTACCAATTTTCTCATGCTGACGTCTGGACCTTAAACCACATAGGCAATCAATGGAAGACACTCTGCAATATGCAATCAGTGGAGAAAATTTTCATTTCAATTATGAAATAATGAATTCCAGTCATTGTGAAATTCTGTTATGTTAAATCAGCACCAATCCCTCTGTATTAACGTTACAGATTTGTCTTTGTCCACTATATATGAATGAAAACCTATTGCATAATGTTGCCTATTTTTCGAAATATTATAAAATACGCAAAGAAAAGTTCGTTCACAAAATTCACAAAATTCTTTAATGAATCTTTTGACAGTTCCAAAATTGACGACGACTTCGCTAGCCAAAAAGTTTTTATTTACATTTTTGCAGATTTCTCTATATGTTTGCATTGTTTTAAACTTATTTTATTCGTATAAACACAAAAATGACGAGCCACATTTTTTTTCCAACTTATGAAGTATTCTTCTGTTAACAATATAAACTTGTATATCAAGCAATTTAAAATGTACATTGCGTCTACCAACACCACCAAGTCCCGATATATTTTGTAAATGACTTGGCATTATCAACTTTGATTTAACATATACTTTCCATAGATGGGGGGGGGGCAGGAGGGGGTCTGATCCCAGAATCCCTACTTTATTTTTTCTACATCCCGAAATCCCGAACTACAAAGAAACTTAAAGACTGATGAAATCCCGATTCCCGGTAAATAAATTTCCCGAAATCCCGGACTGAAATCATAAAAATCCCGAAATCCCGGGCTTAAAAACATCCAATCCCGACATCCCGAAAAAGGTCCTGCCCCCCCCTCATAGATGACCATGAACCGGACTGAAATAAACTTAAAAGCGGTTGTTTGCCTCCATATATGCCTAATGGCGTTATTTGTGTTTTATTGTTGTATTCTATATATGTCATTTTATTTTAAAACTATCAAATTGGGTACATTTCCACGGACATGGTTCAAAATCCCTATAAATTCATGGCAAGAATAAACAAACGGAACAACACCTTCATCAATACGATGTTCTTCAACATTCTATGTCTGTTTTCCACCGCACAAACGGAACAACACCTTCATCAATACGCTGTTCTTCATCATTCTTTGTCTGTTTTCCACCGAACAAACGGAACAACACCTTCATCAATACGCTGTTCTTCATCATTCTATGTCTGTTTTCCACCGAACAAACGGAACAACACCTTCATCAATACGTTGTTCTTCATCATTCTATGTCTGTTTTCCACTGATTATGTTGGTCCATATCATTTCACTCGAAAAAAAATTAAATGCGATTTTGTTATATTTCAGAAATAGATCTCCCAACTTGCCTTCTGAAATTAGGAAGAGAGTATGTCAAGTTGTGTTTAGCAGAATATGGAAAATCGCTTGGCATGATGGGAAGTAATATGGTTGAATTTTTCAGCAACCTTGATGGATTACATGAAGATATTTGCAAGTCTCCACAATTTCAAAACCAGATCCCGCCTTCCTTTAGATGTGAAAATAATCTTGACAATGTAGATTTACATTTTTATTCTGACAAAAGGCATTTGTTGTCTTACTATGCTGGCATAGTGCAAGCCATGGCAGAGTTGCTGTGTAATATACAAATAGATATTATTGTCCAACCAAACGAATCGCCTTCCGGAATCCATCATGTCTTTCATATCAATTCTTCGCAACAACGCATGTCGAACAATAATTGTACATTGTGTGTTCACCAAACGGCATACTCGAATAAACCGTCCGACTTAAAAATTGGAGTAACGACGTTTTGTGAGACATTTCCTTTCCACGTAATCATAGACAGACATTTGAAAATTGTACAGCTTGGTAAATCTCTAATGAAAGTAATTGCCTCTGATATTCAGACGAGGGGATTAGACTTTAACACTTACCTAGATATTATAAGGCCAAAGTTGGATCAAATCACGTTTTCCAAACTGCTTTCCAGAGTAAACTTCTCGTTCGTGCTTGAAACCAAATGTGGCTCAAAACTTCAAAAGGTGAGAGGAATTTAGTATTTATAATGTGTCTGCTCGAAAGACGTAGGGCTGTAATCTGAAGTATAATATATGTTTTTACAGTTGACTCTTTCCGTCTCAATTAACTACACATCGAGTATATCTACATTGTCATTCATAGTTATGTGTACCTTCACCCTCTACTCTCTATGAGACGTGAGCAGTACTTTCATGACAGTCACTAAAGATCTTATCTTCCATTCATATTCAATAACTCAATCAATTTCTTTTCATTATTATTTTTTTTCTTTTTTTTTTGCATTTTGATGATATTAATTATAGGAAATCTACAATGTATGACTAGCACAGTAAAGACATAAACATTTGTACTATATAACCATTAACTAATGTTACACTCATCTGTCATGTCGGTCATACCACTTTGGTTCCCTTGGTTACCGTTCCGCTGATGTCTAATCCTATTACATCATACTGTATATGGAACACCCTGCCAGCTGGATAAGAAAATTTTCTAAGTACTGATTTATAACTAGTTTTATGTGCATTTTAATATATCCCATTAAAATTGCCCTCGTAATCGCACCGACCATTTGGTTCAATAAACTTCTATATCCATAAAATATGATATAAACTGGTTTAAGATTCCCGATAGACTTAAGAGAAGGATTTATACCAAAAAAGGGATTGTAATTTGTCTTATTTGCACTGTAATATGAATATCGCCCCAGCATCCTTATCTTCTGAGAGTACAGTAGTATAATATGTTCTATTTAATAGCGGACTCATAAATAAACAACTGTAATAATCCCATGACTTAATGGAAGATTTGCATTACATTGTATGTTACATTAGTGTGTTATATGAACGCTCTCGTCACCATTCATTTTCTCATTGTTCAATCGAAATGCATAAATAGTGCAATTACCATATAAGGAATATTTTATGAATTGGTTTAATGAAATGTACTCAAACACACGATCCAACATACAAGTCTCCTATGTAAATGCATTTCTTATTTTACCGAATTTGGCCTCGTATTTCGATATGTTTGGTAATGAGTACTTCTTTTTTTACTACTTTTGGATTATGGCTTTTCATTGTTTGGTTCTAATGCTGCCGATGAGAGGTAACTCATTGAAACAGCATACAGCACGTGAACAGCATAACGAAATTTACTGTTTTTTATGCAACTTGGGTATTGATTGTATTTTATATATCTACATTTTTTTATTTACGTTACAACTCAGTTGCTCCAGTGTCCACTAGTTGTTATGTTGGCCTTTCGGTTGGAGACGGATAGGCGAAAACAATGTCCAGCAACATGAAAATCTACCTTAACTATCTGTTGGAAGAATAGACATAAGTTGTCGAAATTGCCATATGCAGAAATTAAATTCATACTATGTTTGATATAACGTTTTTTTCTTGTTAACACTGGGTCGATGCCTCTGCTGGTCACTAGCCCAATAGTCAGTACTTCGGTGCTGAACCGAAAACCGATTTCACTTACTTAAATTTTTGTAAATTTGGTTAAACTAAGGAGCATCTCCCTCATGCAAAGCTCTTTCCTTTGCTGATTTTGGCTTTCCATTTAGATCATATTGGTGTTTTGCACTCTATCATTTGTTTACATCTTTGAATTTATGGTCTTCAAAATGTTCGATTTTATAGAGACATACGTTTTCGAAATGGCCATATGCGGACATCTGATTTACAGTATGTTCGGTATTAAAGTTTTTTCAACAGTCCTTCCTGAGCAGACTTTCTCATGTTGCCAACGTAGCTGCATTTTGAAGACTCTTGCAAGAATCTCTTTTCCTACCTTTCTATAGTTTGGAGGTTGTTAGGATTTTTAAAAAAATGTTTTTTTCCTAAGCAAATAATATCCTCAAATTGACTTTTCCATTCAGACATCATTTGTCACATTACCCTTTTCATCTTGGCAGTATTTGTCATATTCCCTTTTCCATCTATTTATGAAATAGCTGAAATATTGTTGAGTAGACTTTATATTATAGTTAGTTTATTATTAGTTGTTTACCTTATAATAGAAAAAAGGTCTAGTGCAACAACAAAATGAGTAGAGTGCAATTCTTAACCATTATAATGTATAAGTAAATATCAAATGGAGAATGGAATTTTCAGGAAGAATGTTGTTAATAGGAAAGTGTCATTTCTGTTGAAGAAAGGTGTTTCGATGGGAGAATTGCATGTAAGAGTGATAACAAATTTATCGAACGGATTTATCAAAAGTTGAAATCCAAACTAGATCAAAAAGACAAAGCAAATATTCAACCATAATGGTCCTGACTTAAATAGTACAAAATGCACAGGCATTTCATCAGAAATTGTTTTTTAAGGCGCGTTAGACCTCCCTTTTCATTGCAGTAGTGTTCTGTAGCAACTCAACAAAAGTCGTAGACATTGAAGAGAAATGTAAGTAAAAAAATGAATGTCGAATCAAAGTTTGGTTCAAAACTTCAATTTTGTACAATGACTGATATTTATTCAAGAACGTTTTTAATAATCGTATGTGAGAAGGAATTTTGAAGCCTTGAATAATATGCCGGATACGGAGATCATTATGCCTATTACGAAGGTCTGCATTATTGGTGTCAGCTCTCGCGTAACGATTCAAATATGAAATTTGGGATCTGTAATTGGAAATGTTGGAATATTACTGTCCATGTTGGGGAAATTGATAATTTCGAAATTTAGTCCTCCCTTTCGTCGAAAATTTTAATACTTTGATGATCATTTTCGTGAAATTCGAGATGTAAGTCCAAAAAAATGTTTGAAGTAAGTGAGAACCGAACCGTTAATCAAAAGAACGAACAATCCATAGACAACATCGGAAACAACAAGAAACAAGGATACCACTTGAGTACAGGACAAAAAAGGAAAAATGAAGATACACATACAGATGAACAACACGGACCCAATAAAAACCATGGGTGAGATCAGGTGTACCGGTAGAGTAAGCATCTCCTGCTTCTTATAAAACACCCGCCGTTAGCGAGATAATTTAAACGGAGCATGGCCATTTCAGCAGGATGAGAGGCATCAAACAAGACAACGATATTTTAGTTGTTAGAATGATTTTGTAAGAGGGTATGTTTTCCTTTAGCGAGATAATTTAGTCATCTTCGCTAGCCAAGGGTTACGATTCGTTCCTGTCATCTTCAACCTTGGCAGATCAAGCTGAACTTCTGTAGCCTCAAATCCACGTTTTTGATTGGTTGCAGTTAACCTTCGCAGCAGCTAATTAACTCGCTTACATTCAGATTTTAAATATGTATATATACCGTAACAATAAAACTTAAAATATGGTGTTAAGTGATTTTTCTATTTTGCCATCTTTCCACGATTTTATAATCTTTCTTTACTTTTGAAGGGTTATTTCCTTGTAGTTAAATATATTGTGAATTATTGAATAAATAGATGCAATAAATAATCGTTAATTATTACAATAAATCCTACTTAAACTCTTACTTGAAAGGAAGATAATTTGAAACTGATGTTTCACAAATTGTGGCTCAATCCGCCAAGGGTGAAGAGGAGAGGAGCGGATCGTAACCCTTGGCTAGCGAAGATGTAATTTAGTCTGAGCATGGCCATTTCAGCACGATGAGAGGCATCAAGCGAGACAAAGGTATTATAGTTGGAAGAATGATTTTGTAAGAGGGTATGTTTTTTCGTTATTGGGATAATTTAGTCGGAGCGTGTCCATTTTATTAGGATGAGAGGCATTAAAAGATACAATGGTATTTTAGTTGCAAGAATGATTTAGTAAAGGAGGTGTTTTTCAGTTAGATAGATAATTTAGTCGGAGCATGGCTATTTTAGCATGAGGAGAGGCATCGAGTGAAAAATGGTATTTCAGATAGAATGCTGATTCGGTTGGCAAAGGTATATATTTCTGTCCGAGGATGGAAATTACAACAAGAGGACAAATAAACATTGCTTCAATGCTAAATGGGTATATTTTATAGAAGTTTTACTCCCTCAGTAGCTCATAAGTGTATTGTCTTTTCAGCATATGCAACTGAAAGGACAAATGATTTACTTACAAGAATCAGACAATATCCTCTTCTTAGGCTCACCTAGTATAGAAAAATTGGACGAACTGATCCAAAAAGGACTATACATATCTGATCTTCCAATACACGATGCCACAAGGGACCTTATTCTAGTTGGAGAACAGACAAAGGCGGAGGTACGTTTAAATTTTCAAATGTAGACCTTTTAGGTAACCTTTGAAAAGAAACTATTCCTTAAGTTGTATGAACTCAAAAGCCTATTACTTCTAGGTCGTCACCACGAGGTGACCAATTCAACAGTATTGAAACTTTAGAGTAACGTAATTACATAAGACTAAATCTAGCACTGAACACGGCAGTAGAATACCGAAGCACAAGATTACACAAATCAAAGTCCAGAGACAAGGCAAAAGCAAGAACACCAAAAGACGGAAGACCGAAGACGCCACATGCCCACAAAACACACGAATATTACATATATAACACAAAAAACTAAAGCACCAACAGTGTGAACTCTCAATAAACAAGAGTGACATCAGGTGCCCCGGAAGGGTAAGCATGTCCTGCTCTGTACACAGCACCCGTCACACTGTTAGTGAGGCATATGTTTTGAAAGATCTGTCAAGTAACTGATTGGTTATTGTCATTTTCTAACCCTGAGACAAAACCAATTGAGAACCATGGTACGTGTAACTTCTCTAACCCTCAAACACTACCAAGGTGAAATTTTGAAAAGCTTTGGTACTCACTTAAGTATTCAAACATGGACAAGAACAAATTGGTACCACAAACATCACTGACGAAGACAAAACTAAAATTCAACAAGACAACACTAAAAAACTGAGTCATATCATCTCAACTATAGGACGTAACTTGTTCCTGGCTGCGATTATCGTTTTGGACATGACAGGTGACACATCCAGTAAAATTAACATACCCACGTCTTTTTTCAGTGTAGTATCATTTAACTGATTTTGAGATTGTATATTCGGATAATATTAAATAATTCAAGAGCACCACCAACACATCCAAATCAAAACCTTGATACATTTGTACATAACGTGAAGTTATATTGAACAGGGACTGTGGTGTTGTCTACAGGGGATCAATAGAAATGATGTCAGTTGAGTCTGAGATATAAAGAATTACCTGAATAAGTGTAAAAAAAAATGAAAGTTTCGGCACATATGTGTATTTTAATGCCTTTTCCCATATATATTTGTCATTGTAAAAAAAACAGACATAATTGTAGAGATTCTTTTTTAAACAAATCATTTACAGAAAGAACTGAAGAAAAGAATGGAACAAATCAAGAAAAGTATTATAGAAGGAAGTGAAGCTGTTGAAAGAGAAAAGAAGAAAAATGTAGAACTGTTAAACATGATATTTCCAGAAGCAGTAGCATCAAGATTATGGCGAGGTATTGTGTCTATTTAAATTTGAATCCATATAGATGTCCGGAAGGCGCAATTGATTGCTTAAATGGAAAATTTCAGAAAATGCAAAACATTATAGATATTTCAGTATTCTACATCATCCTTAGCAAGCAATTAATCAACAAATCCAAACCTATCTGACAAATTTAAACTGTTGAAATGCATCAAACTTCAAATAATTCACTATCACCTGGAAACAATACTGAGAAAAGTCCACTATCAAAACCAAATAAAGTTCTTGGAAAAATATCCAGTTATGTAAAAGATGGCGCATGGAATATACAGTATTGTGTAATACATAAACCTTAATTCTTAATGGATCTGATTTGCTCTAACTGGTTGTATTTATTATTCAGGTGAGACCATAGAGCCAATGAAAATTGACGAAGTTACTATGCTGTTCAGTGATATAGTTGGGTTTACTGCAATATGTTCCTCTTGTACACCTCTCATGGTCATCAACATGTTAAACTCTCTGTATACACAGTTTGACTACTTTTGTGGCGAACTTGATGTATATAAGGTAAGGAAGTGTCAGTTGTCCTTTATAGGGCTTTATGTAAATAATTAACAGGGTATACGAAAGCAGAGGTGTCTAGTTGTACTTCATCGAATCTTATAATATGAGACAGTATGCTTCTATCAAAATTGTTCAATATCCTTTGGTTTTGTTCATTCATATGTGTTTTCAATTTTTGTTTGCTTTTCCTGTCATGTAACTTGTCTAACCACATACGAAAAACACTACAGAAATTGTAAAGTCCTTTTGGATATTTTTAAAGCCATTCATGAAACCATGAAATTATAAAGCAATGTAAATCTAAAATCTCTCTCTGCAAACATTTTTATGCCATTAGAATATCTAAAGGAATTTTTACTAACATTTATACTCTCTTTATCTTACATACATGAGTAAATGAGGGCAATAACAAAATTTTCCGAACAGAATTGTAATGATCCTGTATCCTAAGTTCAAATCGACAAAATAGGTGCATAATAAGCAGACAAATTGTCAGTCGCAATGGTCCTGACTTAGCCATTTCAAAAGAAACGGTGGATTGAATGGTTTTGTTGCTCACCAAAGTTCCACTTCCATTGCGGTAGTGTCCGGTAGCTCTACAGATAGGTAAATTATAAAATCAAAATTTATCTAAGCCATTGCTATGTTGAGCATTCAGGCAAAAAGCTGGGTTTGAAGATATGATTTCTCAAACTTAGAAAAATTCTTTTCAAAGCATATGATTCAAATACTGTTGGAGTTTGTGTTGGTATGTAATATCGACTGTTTATGGTAACTGTTGTCAAAAAATAGAACGAATAATTGGAGCTAAATTTAAGTCATCTTTGTACACACATAGAAGACAAAACCTGACTTGAGATTTAAGCACTAGCCGCAGCTTCAAAATCTATTCTTAATATTTTTTTTCTTGCATATCTCATAAACACGGTTGTGTGTACTTTGCAGCAATGAGGTTATATTTAAGAAAAAAAAGTCTACTTATCAGGTTTTCTTTTGTTTAAAAGTGTCGTAGACAATGACCTTGACCCTCTGCACCACCAAAATAACTTACATTCACCTAATTGTTATCAAGGAGATTGTGTACTTTTCATTTCTGCCGAAAGATTTAAATTAATCTGAAAAGAAACGAGTTCCAATTTTTTTTTTCTGTCTGTCGAGAAATTTGATGCTAAGTGTAAGCTAAATGATTGAATAGCAATTCAAGATATATAAAGCGATTGGTAAAAATTAGAATCATATCTATATATAAATATAAGATTCCCAAATGGAAGCAAATGTAGGATTAAATTCGTGTGAATTTACATTATTTAAGATGTTGTAAAATGATGCTAAGCTGATATTTATGTTCTGTGCCACGTCTTACTTTTTGTCTATTCTGTAGAGATTGCACAATTTCAAATTTATTTGTACACTATTTTATAGCTTAACTAGACATTGCATGTCTGATGGCATAGTTTAATATATGTAGTGAGGCAATCATTGCGTTAATAAATGTAATAAATGTACATTTAATTCAATAGATTGCCCCAAATCACTTTGCATTGTATATAAAATGTATTGACTAATATGTAATATGCATTCTGCTTTGCATAAAATCTGTATTTAGATATGTATCACAGAAAGTAAGGACATTGGCGCCATTTTGATTTATTTTACAGTAATTGGGGTAGACTGATTGTCGTAAAACTTTTTTCAATCTGAACAAGTTAGTTATACATGTAATACATGAAATTTAAATATATGTTTAAGTTCAAGTTCCATTTTGTACAATGCTTTAAAAATGAATGTTTTATCAACACACATATTTTTTTTGTCTTGTCGGCAAAAATATTGATCATCTCTTAAATGCTTTACACCATAACTTAATTTAGACAATTTTTCATATTGGCAATATTTGGCATTGCACAATATCATGTTCTTCTTTCATAATTGATGATGTTGTTATACCAAATCTATTTAGAAGTATTTCAATTGAAGTTTCATATGTAAGAAGGCTTGTCTCTCCTGCAGTGAGGTGTCCGTAAAACGATTCCCCGTGCGAGAGATGTATGCTCTCTATATTTTTCAGTTATGGTGTACTTGTGCGTGAGAGAATTTCTCATATGGATAT
>MJUU01015637.1:437790-466713 GCA_002080025.1 Modiolus philippinarum | reverse complement strand
AAGGGCATATTACCAATAATTCTAAAAAAAAATTAATCTCCATTAATAAAGGGCACATGAAAATTTCTTATCTATTTTCTTAATCACAGATAAATTGTCTATTTGAAAAAAATACAACATTAATATTATTCTTAATAACCAATCAGAACTCGGCTTTCAGTATTCACTCCTCTATAGAATCTTGGGTACACAAAAGGGAAAAACCAGTTCTATGTTTAGAAACTGTACCGTACTATCTATACACGCACACCACCTGAAAACACAGTATTCTAATAAGCTCTCTAGTTTTATTCCTTGTGGTCACCATGAGGCCTTCAAAAATATGAGGCCTTTAAAATATCCGTATTTTATGTTTTTATAACATATTATTTGTATGAATTCATAAGGTCATGTGCAACTTGTATTTAATAAAAAGACAAATATAGATATCTTTATGTCATTTTATTTGTTTTTGCATGCATATTTTATTTCTAGTCTCAAACCCAATATTGCCCCATAAGAGCCGCTTCCAATATTAAAAACGCTTGTTAAAAATAATTAGAATCGAAATAGATTATGGCAATAGGGCTCTATGCGAACTAGAACATGGTCAGACCTTATATTTGTGTCAGTATAAAATATTGACAAATACAAGGTCTGACAATGTTCTAATTCGCATAGTGCGCCCGCTTGCAATAATCTATTTCTTAATTTTATTCCCATATTTTTATCAGATATTTCATAAATTACTTTGAATATGCAGAAATTCTTGATTACAATAAATTCATTATTATTTCGTCCTTGGCTAAAGTGAATGCCAAGAAATAGTTACATTGCAATTTAGTCTAAAAATGTGTACATGTGTCTAAGGCCAAGGTTTCATGAAAGCTAAAAATCGACCCTAAATTTAAGCTTGGACAGAATTGAAAATAATTTTTGCAAAAGTTATCAAGAAACCTGTATTGTTGCCTTTTTGACATTAAAACTGGGCATATTATATAGAAAAGTACAAAACAGTCATTTAATAACTTAACAATTGCATACTTTAAAAGTGTGCTTAAACTTACTATCTTATTACTACATATATATACATCTAAATTGATTTTACTCTATATTTAACTTATAAAGTACGGCATTTAATTGCTTTTCGACTTGTTTTGGCATTAACCGTCTATCCAGAAATATTCCTTGAAAGTTGAAGAAGAAATCTCAAGGTGGTTCTTCAAACTGTACTAGTTTATTGGTATGTTGTTGCATAAACATGGTGAAATTTCATTTGATACAGTTCTAACATAGCAATAAGAATTGTTCAAATATAGCCCAAATGTCTGTAATTGACAGTTAAAACAAAATACAGCAATGCCATCATCGCTAGCCAGGGGTTACGATGCGTTCCTCGCCTCTTAAGATCGCAAATCTAGCGAAGATGATACAATGAAGGAGATTTGAGACTGGTTGCAGCAACCGGGTAATTTTCTTTAAAAATCTTTAGACACCTTTTATACCATGTCTCTCCTCCTTTCGTCAGTGTAGTTCCATTTTCATTTCATGTCATTATATCTTTATCGATTTTTTAAGTGCAGCCTACCAGAAAACATTCACGGCACATTGAATTGTTCAAAAACACTCACCTCACTTTTGCGATCCACAATGTTTCTGTATTCATTTTGCATGACACTGAGCGACGCAAACATTAATTTTAACAATAATAAACGGTAAATGGCTTATGACGATCACTCTTTAAAAATTTGTTCATACGAAAACGCAAAAGGAACAAATGAGCAGAGCACAATAGGTCATGGAAGTATGTTGATGTCGGCCTAAATACCAGTAACTGTACTATGGCTCTTAAACATTATATCCATGCTGATATTACACTTCTCATGAGTAAATACCAGTAACTGTACTATGGCTCTGAAACAATTTATCCATGTTGATATAACACTTCTCATGAGTAAACACCAGTACCTGTACTATGGCTCTCAAACAAAATATCCATGTCGATATCTCACTTCTCATGAGTAAGTTTTATTTACAATGTCAGTAAGACAACCTTTATATGCTGATTTTTCTCTAACATGAGTAACTGTTGAGAACATATTAACCGGTTATGTATTTGTTGTGACTTCAGATGAGAATAGGGTTACATAGTGGACCTGTCCTGGCAGGAGTAGTTGGCGTACGGATGCCACGGTATTGTCTTTTTGGAAATAATGTTACATTAGCAAATAAGTTTGAATCAGGAAGTGAAGCAACCAGAATCAATATTAGTCCAACCACATACAGGTATGAGAACTCAGTCAGTGATATTACTATTAAATAATAATATTAATGCTCCGAACTTGTGTACTTTAAACTTATTTATTGTCAAAACAGATGCATGACAATGGATCAGACACAAGCGTGAGCTCAAACAGTCTTCTCCAGTACAAATACATGTATACAAATAAACAGTATATTATATTGACATATTATTATATTTATATTTATTGAAAAAAATGAATATAGCGAATGTAAGAACGGTTTAAAGAAAAAGTAAAAAAAGAGGATGAAACAAAAAGGAATTTAAATGTGAAGAGTTGATCGTCTTCCTTATCTTAAGGTGTCTGCAGGATATTAATTTCCTATTATAGAATTTTGTGAAATTTTCTGTGTTGAATCATAATTGTATTATTGTTCAAAATATGAAATAAAATTTGGGGGTCACCCTTCATTTAAGCGCAAAAAATGAAATTGAAAATATCAGGATTTCACATAGAAATGATAGGAAAAATGATTATATGAGGGGATAGCTTAAAAATCTATTATAGTTTTTTGTTCATACTTTGCCAGTGTTTTGAAATCATTATATAGTTTACATATAAAAAATAAAAATTAGGGGTCACCGTTGAAATAAGAGAGATAAATTGCGAAATGTTAATTTCTCTAGTGATATCTATGTTAAATTCTTTTATCAAATTATCTCCCTTGCATGATTTCTGTGTTCTGTAAATCCAGCAGCAGATATGTAAAGCTTGTGTGTTTTAGTTCACCTTTTTGTACTTCAAATGTTGTAAAAAGGATTAGGAAAAATAATTTAAAAACTTTGGAACTTTCTTCACATTTTAAATAACTAGTTTGTTACATTTTCTAATTATTAAAACCTAAATGAACAAGTATTACAAAAAAATGGCGGAATAATACCACTGAGACTTCTTATAACATACAACAATGGTATCTTTGAAGTAATATATTATTTATGACAAAACTGTTATAGCCTAATATAAATTTCTGGACTAACAAAAACAATTGTGATTTTTTTCAATCATCAAAGTTTGCCTTGTGTGTATCGTATTGGTTAAGGTCTGTTGTTGCCTTAGTTTATCTCATTAACCATACATTTAAAGTGGTTCGGGGATTGAGCAAAATCGCTCAGAATTTTTCAATAGTTTGCAGAATTGAACTTCAAGAATTAAACTTCCAAACCATAAAATAAAAAATGGGGCCACGGGCCAAATGAGCTCACAATCTTTCACCGTAAATGGGGATTTTTTTAAATTATCCTTTTCTAAATACTATTCAAGATACATCCATGAGAATTTTGTTTAATTTTGTATATTGCTAGCCCATGTATTGAACTTTGTAAAACATAATAAAAAACTGGGGTCATGCAACTAATTATGTAATTATTTCTCAAAATAAAATTTCCGAAGTGATTTCTTTGTAAAATATTTTTTGAAATCCCCCCTTTTTTAAATTATCATTTCAAAGAATTTAACAGAATGATTAATATTCTGAATGTTTCGTCTAAAATTAATGCTAGACTAAGAGAAATGTGCCAATTTTTGTGTTTTCACCGAAATATTTAAAGATTTGTCGAAATTTTAAAATGTTTGTATTTTTTTTAAAACCTATCAATGCATGAAACATGATATCAAAATGGCGGAATACTACCGAACCATCTTAAATTTATAACACATTTTCCTCTTCTCAACTGTTGCAAGGTTCTTTGAAAAATGTATCGTCTTTCTGTCATAAAAGGTTCATTTTTTTATTCTTACACATATATGCCCTTTATCTGAAATGCTGAAACATAAATTGCAAATTTTGCCAAATTTTTTTTAAAAAATGCCACTTTTGTTTTAAGTTTTATGAAAGAATCATATTTTTACTGTTTTAGTAAAGTTAGGTTCCGTTACACTTTTACTGAGATTCTTCCAATTTCACATCCATTTTAACAAAAGTGGGTTTGTTACTGAACAAGACGTTTTCTTCATACCTGAGATCTCGTTAAAATGCGAATGAAAAATGACTTGTCGTCTAGACTTTTTCTCCACTCTAAAACATATAAATTCACCTGTTTATTGTCTTTCTGGGACTGTCTCATTTATAATGGAATCTCGTTAGACTCCCTGCTTTCAAAATAACTATAATGCATCGGTACCATTCCTATTAAAATTGTTATAGAATGACAACACCATTAATTTTCATACTTGTTTTCAACGGATTGTTGAATATCACAATATTGAACCTCACATCCATATCCTTTATTACATCATCTTAAATGTCAAGATACCAGTTATTTAGATGAGAAGAAGAAGAAGAAGTCTTTTTACTTTAAGGCTTAATTTAACCCTTTCCTTCATGACATTTGGCTTAGAGGTCATATTTGACCCTAGTAAATCAAGCTAAAATGACAATTATCTATTCAAGTTTCTTTGAAACTGACATAACATAGTTTATATTCAATGAAATTGAAACGTTTCTTTTGAACTGACAAAAGATAGTTTATATTTAATGAAATTGAAATTGGTCATTTTCTTTAAAAAATACTGCAAAAGCTTGTTTCTTGTTACCATAAAGGCAAAAAGAGGGGCTTTAACGAATGCATTTTTTCTGTATACTAAAATAATTTTTCCCATTAAATCCAGGACATATTATATCCTGAATGGGACTTGGGAAAAAAGCAATCAATGAAGGGATATTGAGTAAATGCACAAGAGACAGACAATTTAAAATCAAGCAATGGAACAACGCTTTTATTGTTGGTCTTATTGTATTTTTTGTAGTTTTATGTCAAACATAAACATTAAAAAATACTGTATCATTGAAAGCAGTTAGCTGGAATAAAACGAAAAATTGATTATGTATTCGCCACAAAAATGTTAGTTATTTTAAATACATGTATACTTTTGTTTAAAACTAAAGAGTACCTCTTTCTTGAATAGCTCTGTCCTCAGCTGATTTTGGCTTCCTAATTAGATCATATTGGTAATTTGTTCTATATCAGATTTTACACATATTTCGGTACTAGTATATGGATTTCCAATGTTTTTATTTGATCTGCAATGAAAAGACATAAGTTGTCGAGATGCGCATATGCAGAAATTAGATTTACAGTAACTTCGGTATTTTGTTATTTATTACCACTAGGCCAATGCCTTTGATGAAGGACTGTTAGTTCACGAGGATATTCACCAGCCCAGTAGCCAGTACTTCCGTACTGGCCCGAAAACCGAATTTATTCGTAAATTTGTAATATCTTAATTTAGGAAAATTTTGTTTAAAACTAAAACCAAGGAGCATCTTCCTCTAGCATAACTTTGTCCTTAGCTGATTTTGGCTTCCCAATTAGATTCTATTGGGAATATATTCTCTATCAGATTTTACACATATTTCGATAAATGGATTTCCAATGTTTTATTTGATCTAGACTTAAGAGACATAAGTTATCGAAATCCGCATATGTAGAAATTAAATTTACAGTAACTTCGGTATTTTGTTATTTTATAAATATAATTCAAAATAGGGTGTTTCTTTTCAAAAATTGTCAGAATTCCTTGATAACTCTAGATCAGCCTCTTAATAGATAATTCGGGGTATTCCTGATGTAGGTTTTGCAAAGATATTTCATAGGCTGGGATAACCGTAGAGAAAGACAATAAAAGTCTATTGTTAGAGTATAAAAGCTGGGTCATCGCTTAGATATGTTATTGAAGAAACTTGCCACTTTTGGAATAATACTGCCGCATGACGTAAAAATCTGGGAAAATTTAATGAAAAGTTATAATGGAGACCTATAACTAATATAAGTAGAAGGGTCTGACCTGAAGATGTAACATGTTACTAAGTTTCTGCTTTTGTGTTTATTATGACCCGAAAGTGTAAAAATTATAACTATAACTAAGTTATTATACTATGGACTTGGAGTAACAAAATTTTTTTATGATATATTTCATTTTTTTCAGCTACCTTCAAAATATAAAGGGATTTGAGTTTACACCAAGAACACGAGATGATTTACCTAGTGGTTTTCCTGATGATATTCCTGGAGTATGTTACTTTCTTGATGGCTACACCCATCCCGGGACATCTAAAGATACTGATATAGATCACATCTCAATGGCATTGAAATCTTTACCAATTTGTAATGATAAATAGCTTTGGTAGTAACATAATACTTATAATAGTGTTTTTACATTTATATATAATTAACACTTACCTCGTGATACTGACATGGGCCTATAGGTTCTTATTGTTGTGAAGGGGTTGACCACTACTAAGTTTTACTCTCTTTTAACACTGAACTATATTTTAAGCATCTCTAATCAGAGTAATATGTAACCCGCCACAACATTCAAAACAATTTTTTGGGGGGGAACTCAAACAAACGAAAAATACTGATACTCAGTTTTATCATTTTTTATGTGTAAATTATTTTGTATGTTACCATGTGTGTGGTGTGTCAATTGTTATACTTTGCCTTTAAATAATGTAAATATAAATTGTCTATATGATTTAGAAATGTTGCGAATGTACGAAATAACATCCCATTTATTCAAATATACGATGATAGTAAGCAAGAACCTCTTTTGAAACATTTGCAAAGGCTTTGACAAAATATTGCAATATCTATTTGTACAGAAGATAAAACGCCATTAATGTTTTTTGTTCTGTTGTTTATTTATATTTAACGTTTTGATGTAGATTTTATTTATTTATTATTATTGTATGTTGTGTATATATTTCAAAACAATTAGTCTCTGACAATCAAACGGATTCAATAGTGATAATTTAAAAGGGGTATACAGTTAATTTTATATATAGCAAAATTCTGTAATTCGAGAAAGAACTGGTAACAAAATTCATATTATTATGTTTTGCAGTTTAACTTACATGTACCATATTGATCAATATTCAATCAAAATCAAATATTCATTGCCATACGAAGTAATTTTGAATACTTTTTTTTAAACAAAAACAGTCAAGGTTCAAATAATATTCAATTATGGGATTTGCATTTTTATTGACCTGTAAACCATCATTCTCCAGACCATCGGTCGAGGTGAATATCTGTGTTTCCAGGTCATTAAAAAACGTATTCGTCGAAGCGAAAGACCATGATACACTGTATTTTCATTATCTATCAAAACTTGCTTTTTACTGTTGTACGAAAAGACAACAATTTAACGTGAAGGACTTATTGCTTTCATCTTTTATCAATAAGATTTTTTCAGTTGGACTGCAGTCTGATTTCAAACTCATTCTTAAATTTTTTACCCTTTAAATAAGTATGGGAATTCGTGTTTAGTTGAACAAAGATTGAAAGAAATGTAATTATGTTACTTCGTCTAGGTTTATTCGTTTTTGG
Organism: Modiolus philippinarum; assembly: GCA_002080025.1. Classification (NCBI taxonomy): domain Eukaryota; kingdom Metazoa; phylum Mollusca; class Bivalvia; order Mytilida; family Modiolidae; genus Modiolus; species Modiolus philippinarum. The sequence continues at coordinate 459,104 of MJUU01015637.1, read as the reverse complement.
TTTTGTGTTCATGTAGATTTTAATTCTATCTTTTTATTCACTTTCAATCTTATAATATCAATAAGAGATTGAAAAAATAATAATAAGTCAATTGTCATGGAGTTAAAACGTGCAGTGTCAAATTATTTATCTCAAGAGACGAGGACTTTCTTTTAAACGTACAAAATGTGTCAGCAGTCTATAGATCAAATGATATGGGAAGAGGGTCATAACTAGTTGTGATATTTAATTCACTATTTATTAATAATATTTTTCTATTGTAATTTATAATAATAAAATTTTGCTAAAATTCGAGCTTTTTTTCTTTTTATTCCTAAATAAAATGTGCCACCACAAAAAGGAAAGCGAATAACAAAATACCGAAGTTACTGTGAATTTAGTTTCTACATATTCGGACTTTTTGAAATTACTATGAGGTATGAGCAAAGCTCATTGTTGAAGGCCTCATGGTGACTCCAAGATGAAGAACAACAATAAAAGCGTTTTGCTTGTTTTTTACCATTTATTTGTAGAGATTTTGTCCCGTGTGCATTTACTCCATATCCTTTTATTCACCATTTTGTTGTCACTTTTATGCTCATTTCAACAACTTATGTCTCTTCAGTGCAAAAATGAGGCATTTAAAAACATACAATATATTTACCATCCATTCAATAAGAGAGAAAACACTACAGTACCGTTACAAATTCATTATGGACGAGCATTTGTTCTTAATGAGCTTTAGATGGGCTTAACTTAATTTGATTCCTAAACAAACATTTTTATCTATGCATAGTCTGTTGGGCTTATAAAATGGTTACAAAATGTAAACCAATAAATTTTAGTCAAATGACAAGAAGCGAAAAATTTTCCAAAAGTATAAGATGCTACTGATTGTTTAGTCCAACTATTAATGAAGGGAGTATAACAGGAAACACTTACAATTGCCCAACATTACAATCACATGTCACAATCAACCAGGGAACTGCACAAGAAAAACAATAAAATGACAAAAGACAAACATAGATAACGATAGGAACTCGGGATAGCCGGACTTGGTGCCGGCACTGGCAACAGCCAGCGGTAGTGTTAAACCGATTTATGGGTACCCAAACCTCCCATTTCTCTATCCCGTTTCCCTATACTATAATAAACATACAAATAAAACACAATACAAGCAGACCACTAACTCTTAGACCATAATCTTGAAAAGGAAAGAATAGACAAAACGTAATTTAGAAAGATGGGTCGAGGAGTGCTCGCTGCTGAACTGCCGGCTAGCTCATGGAGCCTAGTCTGCCGGTAAAACACTGTCGCACTACGGAATAATAAAACACTGTTGCACTACGGAATAATAAAACACTGTCGCACTACGGAATAAAAATCAAAACTTCAAAATCAAACTCAAAACTTCCCGAAGGGTTAGGTAAAGAATCATCATGGATTTCAGTAGACATCGGTAGTATCAGTGAGAGGCCAGTATAATTGTAAAATTTTCACGTCATTGGATCCCAAAGCCAATTTAACGGAATCATGAGGAATATCCGGTCAATATCCCCTATTACGTCCTATTACGTCCCAGTTTTTCTGGATTTTGTCCTCTTTTTTTTGACATTTTTAACAACATTTCCGTAAAAACGATGGTGAGAAATGCCTTTAGTAATAAGCTTTTTCCGAGTCGCATTAGACTTAGATACCAAATTTTCATATCTTCTATGAAACTTCTTAAATGTGTTTATCAATCTATGAAATCTGTAACCTTGTTGTAATATAGTTTGGATGTGATAGTAAGGTTACGTTCATTTAAGTCGTCAAGAGTAGATCAGACGCGTGCGAATCGTACCAGTTGAGATTTATATGTTGTGTACAAGTTGTACAAGTTATAACCTGTACAGAAATATTGTACAAGTAGTGCTTACATCCACACTTACTTGACATTATTAAAGACAACAAATTTTCTGTGACAGAATTGGAAAAAAGGAAATTTGTGCTAAGAAATTCAAGTCTTAGACTAATGCATTTCATAATATTTCAAGACCAACATCAAATAATAAAAGTACAATCAGCTTACAAACTTCATTGTGTTTATTTTACAAAAATCTTTTTAACAACGCGTGTTTTATGTTAAAATGTACTTATTTTTATCCCATAGTAATTCAGTTACCTTTACCACGTTCAGATCATGTTAAATATATAATTAAATTCGTTTGAAACGTAGAATTAATTTGTCAGAATTCTTAATGAAATGAAGGTACCCACAATTTGTCATTACTTGTACAAAATTTTTGTACATGTTATAACTTGTACAAAATAACAACCTGTACACAACATATACACCCCGTATGATGGTGCTGCAGGAACGTCGCCATCAAGAAAAGGGAAATATCGGACGGCTGATGGCTACTAACTGCTGGACTTGCTACATTCACTGTTTTGTGAGTTAATACACTCTGAGAGCTTTAGTTCTGACAAATCAGATTTTTTTTGTGTTTCGTCTTATGTCTTTATTCGTGTTTTCTATTTTTCTCCTTTTGCCATGTCTCATAACTTTTACTTATCAACCTATCACTTTTACTTATTAACCTATCACTTTTACTTATTAACCTATTACTTTTAGATTTAAACGTTTAGATTTTATCTGCACTGAAGAGACATTAGTTGTCGAAATGCGCATATGCAGAAAGTAAATTCACAGTAACTTCGGTATTTAGTTCTTTTACTTTCGTAATGTACTACAGATGTTATTTGAATGCTTTGTTTAAGCAAGGGAAATGGTTAGAAAAACGGGGAATTGTTTGCCTGTGTCTTCAGTACTTGTCAAACGATAATGAATCTTTTATGCTGCTTAACTGCTTGGAGCTCCTAATGTACCTTTTACAATATACAATGAAAGGATATAGAGTAAATGTACATGTGACAAAGTCCCTATAAATACATGGTAGAACCTAGCAATTAAACAACGCTTTTATTGTTTTTCATGTACTTATCGTGAAGCACCATTAGGCCTTCAACAATGAACTTGACTCAAACCCTTGATTAGATACAGGAGGAAGCATCATTACTTTAACATGGATATTATTTAGCTGCATTATGTTGATCCTGGAGATGGCACAGGCGGTGTTACTGCATCATTTATTTAATTCGAATCATGCAAGGGACTTAACATGATGTTATTTTATTCCTCTCACTTACTTTTACATGTTCTCACGCTGCTGAACTTTTTATCATGATTGTATGGTTTCTGTCTACCTCTCTATTTTTTACACCTTTTTATAATATCAAGAGACGTGATCGAGGGTATCACCACCGAAGTCGTACCTCCATGTTGACCCGAAACCGATTATTTGAAAATTTACAATATTTAAAGTAAAGAAATATCATTAACAAAAGAGTTAAAGAGTATTTTTTCCTCTTGTAAAGCTGTGTCCTTTGCTGTTTTTTGTGTACCTTTAGGCCCCTTTGGTTATTTCCCATCTGTCAGCTCTTTGGAAAGTTTTTTTTATTCTTTTTCTTCCAAACGTTTGATTTTTATATGAGCCACAAGTTGTCTGAATGGTTATCTCCTAAAATGGTGAAACTCAAAAAAAAATCTAATGGAATAAAAGAGACAACAGGAAACACCTACAATGACTGAAAATTATAATCACATGCAACAATCCGCTAGGGAAATACACAGGAAAAACACAAATAAGACAAAAAACAAACGTAAACAACTATAGGAACTCAGGACAGCCGGACTTTGTACCGGCACTAGCAAAAGCCAGCGGTAGGGTTAAACCAGTTTATGGGTACCCAAACCTCCCCTTTATCTGTCCCGTTTCCCTATAGTATAGTAAACATACGAATAAGAACAAGTACATGTACAATTGCTTAGCTCCTTTTTGAAAAAAAGTCAATTACATTGAGGACAGGGGTTAGTTGATTATGTTTGTTTGTGTATTGTGGTTACTTTATTAAGTTTCTACCATTAGCCCATAATTGGGCATAAAATTGTATTGAATTAAATAAAACTAAAATTTATTGAAATTTGTTACTGTATTTATACATGCCATTTGTAGTAATTCTACTGCCTATTTGTGTGGTATACTGCTATTGACCTATTTTACATTCCAGTCTGATTATCAGAAGTGACCAATATCGTAAAACAGGTACTTAAAGATAAACACAGCGGTTGTTATCTTTGAATAGTTATCATGGAGAGTGAAGCCATTAAAACACTTCAGGAAAATATGTTTATATTTATTGATAACACCAAGACAAATTTTATTCCTATTAGTTACCAATAAACAGTCGTTTTCTATCTGCTTTAAATCAAAGTCATACATGTTCATAAAATATTTTTGCTACATTAAATTTGACTTACTCAGAGAAAACTAAGCGCAAACTGAATAGTAATAATAATCAAAATGCTTCCAGTGGCTTTGTTTAGATCACATGCAAACAGTTTTTACAGGACGAGAGGTTATAGGCTACTGGCTTCATCAATATGTAAAAAAAAAGCTTTCAGTCTCACAGAAATATCCAATAGTCCTGAAATTCATGACTCTGAAATATCCAATAGTCCTGAAATTCATGACTCTGAAATATCCAATAGTCCTGAAATTCATGACTCTGAAATATCCAATAGTCCTCTAATTCATGACTCTGAAATATCCAATAGTCCTGAAATTCCTGACTCTGAGTACCATATTTTAAATTGGACTTTTACTGTTGCTACACTAGTTTTAATTGGACTTTTACTGTTATTACACTAGTTTTAATTGGACTTTTACTGTTGCTACACTAGTTTTAATTGGACCTTTACTGTTGCTACACTAGTTTTAATTGGACATATACTGTTGTTACACTAGTTTAATTTGGACTTGAACTGTTGCTACACATGACCCAGTCAATTGTGTCGTGTAACGACGATAAACGACTGGAAAAGAACAAATAATTCGAAACAATTGATTGACAACAGTCATTCAGAAGAAAGGTTTAACATTCCACCTTGCGCAAAAAGGTTTATAGGTCATGACATGCACATTAGAACACATTTTGGGAATCATGGGCATAAAGTTCGTCACAACTTTCAAAGTTAACACACTAGAAGTTTTGTAAAAAAAAACAAGATTCATTCATTTATCATACGTGCACTTTCAGCCATAAAATTGTTCATGTTCCATAATAGCCAACAATGTTCTTGCCGATAAAATATCTAAACACTTTTGTTTTGAAGACTTCCTTTAATTGAATTAAATTTGATCAAATTTCGTTTCAAATTGTTGGCGGACAGTAGTATTATTTATATATATTCTCATGTCCTTGATCCTGCAAAACCTGTTCCAGCCTTTCGCAATGTTTACATTACTTTTACTAACAGCATATAAATCGATTGAATATACACTGCCTATATATTGGTAGAAAAAACAAAAAAAAACTCTACATAGTTTAATAATATCTTATTGCTGATAAATCTAAATAGAAACAGAATTTACGAAAAACTTAGATTACGACGACCAAAAAATAAAATAAGCGTAACATGTACGAAAACTCAGTTCAAATAGCGCTATTGTCGGAAATTTGGACCATTACGAGAACTAGTCGAATTTGAAATTAAATAAATTTTGCAGATGTTTGATAGCGAGGCTGGTCTAGCTTTTAATATTTTTTTTCATTATTTGTCATTATTAACGTGTTAAAGTTGCGGAAACTGTGACTGTAATGGCTAAAAAAAAAACACTTGGGATTGCCTTCCGAATAGATTTGGCGGGAAAATTTCTTGAGACTTTTTCTCCCAAAAACTGTTTCCACATCGTTCAGGAAATATAAGAACTGGATACAAATCAGAGAAAGATATTTTTACTTCTTGTTTCTAAGGTAGTATATTTAGGACATTGAATTTTTCACTTATATTGAGTTCTCGACTTATTACGAGAAAAACAATCATGCGTGCGAGACACAAGCTCGAGCAAACGAAACTTAAAGCCTAAATGTTTGCATGACCGTATGTTACAGCAAATACAATTTGTATGATTACACTATTGACAATTTTTATTTACATGCTTTTTTCCATTAAACAAATTGTATAAATCTAAAACTAGAAAAATCAAAATGTGTTATCTGATTGGTTATATTTACATAACACGTTAACGTCCATAACGGATGAATGATAAAAGAATACGCCATTAATTGGACGTGATGGTCATTACCCACTTGAGAATTGACTATTTGTAATGGTAAATGTTTCTCTAAACAAACAATATATGACAGAGTAAGATTGTTTTTCGTTCAATAGGGATTTGATATAAAAGTAAACACGTCGTAAATTAGCCGCACTTTATCAAACAATTTTTTGCTCTCGACTACCATAATCGTAATGATTAACGATATTTTCTCTTTTCCATCAAATCAAATACTTCCTGACTGAATTGTTTACATTTGACTTTTTCAAATGGAAAATGCAAATCTATTACAGAAACAGAAATTTGAAAGATTAGAACATTTGCATGAGTTTACTCGTCACATCCACCCACAATATCATTCCGACATGATTATGTACATTACTACAGTAAAAACGGTAATCGCAATCAAGACATAATCAACAATTTACATTGAGGTGACATCTTCATAGCCTTAGTATCAGTGCTAATAGCATCGAACACCAACAAATCACGAGGAACTATTTCCAAGCGCGACCTCTGTCAACCTCTTCACAGCCGCAGACTTATTACGTGTTAGTATTAATATATATTCCATTAGTTTCAGTGATGTAGCTTGACCACCAAAATGAGCAATAACGGTATGTATTGCTCAGATATTTGACAACAAACGACAATTTTTCATTTTAGCCGAGTGAAATTCGCCGTACAAGTAATAATTGTTTACACATAAAAATTCATAGAACTGGTTAAAATTAATGTGATTTTTTTTCGGTTAATCAGTGCGAAAAACATGAAATTTAGAACATGAGACATTTTCACTTTATACAAAAAGTTTAAATATGGGATAAGTCTAATACATATTTCATTTTTGACTTCAATAAAAGTTAAATATTTATGGTCGCGTGGTGAGTACTTTATTACCAATCAATATAAGAAACACGTATGGGTTCTTTGCTCTTTTTTTTTCATTCAAAGATACACGATTGTTAAGGGACAAAGGGAATCGTGCAGGATACAGAGATTTTTTCTAAAATCTAAAATTTTACGGATAAAAAACTCCTCGAGACTTCATTTACTTAACATTTCATATGTCTACGATATACCATTCCAGCAGAAATCATAGGATTTATTTTATTACTATTTGATCATTGTGTTCTTCTTTCTGGCCTATTACAATGGCCTTTTGACTAATCTTATTTTTATTCTAATATGCTTACAAACATGGGATCACTGACCGACAAACTCATCAGCAAAATAATATCACTTGACTTTAGGGTAATATTGATAAATACTCAGAATAACGATTTAAGGCTCGATAAGGTATCAAAGTCAGATAAATAACACCCCAAAAATCTTCGCAAATCTTCACAATGTGCTTATTGTGGTTTTACAAAGAGTTTTGATGAGGATGTTTTGTATATCCGTAAAAACCATGACACCACTTATAATTTTAAGACAGACATAAAGTGTTCTTTTTTTACTTGGCAACCACGTCCATGTAAATTTGATTGGTTACCCCAATTCTTAAACCTTTATGACTGGGAAAACGACAATGCGTATGCTGTGTAATGGTCTTTTTCCGGAACTAATATATCTTTGTATCACTTTTATATTATATTTGTTTGCATTTTTGTTTTTGTTTTTTCTGAAAGACATTATAATTGTACTGGATCAGTGACTGATAAGCTCACGATTAAGTAGGTCAGAAGTCTAAAAACGAACAATCCAAAGACAACGGCAACATTAGACCGGTTCCCGTTCATCAAATCTCGTTCCGTACATTAGCGCATGCGTCATTGAGAGGGGAGAGAACCAGCCTACGGCAACATTGGTAACACCAAGAAACAAGGACACCACATGAGTACTGGACAGAAAAACTGACGACATACATACAGATGAATAAGACGAGCCCACTAAAAGCCATGGATGAGATCAGGTGCACCGGTAAAGTAAGCATTTCCTGCTTCTTATAAGACACCCGCCGTGTTGAACATGTCAACTCCGGTAGAGGAAAAACAAACTTTAGTTTTACAAGGAAAAATCATTTGTCATCTGGGAAACAGATATCCCAGAGCGGCTTCCAAGATCGTAAAGTCAAAAGTAAAACTTCTGTACTGATGACTTCAAGTTAGGGTAATATACCCTTGCTTAAGTAGCCTATTTGTAAGCAACCGAGCCTTATTAACTTGAAGGTAGTCATTGTATCGACCGAAGGCCCTTGAGTTGCGAATGCGTTGAGAGATATAAACACCATATGCTGGCGCTTTTGCAATAAGGGAAGTTGACTTTTGGAAAAGTGAAGTCATCGCGTACCTAAGTTGTCAATTTTAAGAAGAAGGTCAAGGAACGAATGAGGACGATATGGAACTATCTTAATTGTAGAATCCTCAATTTCGAGGTCTTTTGGATAGATAAGAGGAAGAAAATCCCAAAAGCGAGGGTGATTTAATGATGAAATATCATCTATATGACGGAAGCTGAAATTAAAGGACTGGGCAGTTTTTTCTTTATTTTGAAGAAGGCCTTCAAAGAATTCAGTCTCATATGAGTGGAGAAACAGATCGGCTAAAAGAGGTGCATAGTTTGTGCTCATTGGAATTCCAATAGTCTGTTGAAAAACTAGTTCTCAAAACTTGACAAATAAATTGTCGATCAGAAACTCTAATATTTTAATCACTTCTTCCTCTGTATGCTTTTTCTCTGATTCCGAGTCGTATTTCACAAAGTATGCTTGTTCTCTGACTATAACAATGTACTTATATCTTCGTTCATTGTTCTTACGGGAGAATCATCAATGAATTAAATCTTTCAGCAAAGATTTCAGTTGTTCATGAGGAATGGTAGTATTAAGTTTGGAGAAGTCAAACGTTGTAATCCCGCTACAGTGTGATAATAATCCTAATTGTAAATATCAAGCAAATCTTTAGAGTTTTTTAATATTCATAAATCAGCTTGCCTGGGCTATTTAGGGTTTTCGTTAGACAGGTAAAGTTGAATAAAATTTGTTGAATCTGAAAAAAATATCAACATTTCATCTCTTGAAAGCTAGTATAACAATATTTTTGAAGGTCCTCTTTTAAGGCGGCCAAGATGGAGGTTAAAAGCTTAGGAATAGGTTTTGTAGAATATTTTGCAGATGCAGCGATGTACCGTTGTTTATATGGGTCATTGTGAAATTCTGGTACCCAGTACAGAAGAGGGGAGATCAGTGTCTTCATCTTTGGTTGAAATCATAAAGGAAAACAAAATAGATTTATTAGGGCCCAGCCATGAAATGGCGGCGCCCTATAGATATCAGTCTGTCTGTCCGTCTGTCTGTCAGTCTGTTCGTCCGTCCGTCCGTCTGTCCGTCAGCGTTTTCTATGTCGTAACTCAAGATTGCCTTCACCGATTTTTATGTTTTTTTACTCGAAGTTGAACTTGACCAAAGGAGGCTCCCTTTCCTTTTTGAGGAAAATCGGAAAATGATTTTTGGGAAAAAACTTCGTTTTTATATGAAAAAGTGCATATTTTTAGAATTAGCTCTGTCGTATGATAACTTGAATAGACCTTCATATATTATTTTCAATGTTTTGATTTGATCTGAACAGATGAGACATAAGTTGTCAAAGCAGCCATATGTAGAAACTACATTTACAATAACTTTACAAGATTTCGCTATTTATGTTTTTCCCCCAAAATTGTTTTATGTTTTCCATGAAATTCTGCAAACAGGCTTCTGGGACACACAAGGGGTGGGGCCCTTTCTGACTTTGTCAGCATTCTAGTTGCTGTTTAATATGGTGAGTACTTTGCCCGATATGCTATGCTTGTTGACGACCCCGCATCCGTGACAAAAAAAATACATTGATGTAACGCTGTGAAACATTTTGCAAATGAATTCCGCTAATACCGGTGCTAGGGGCCGTCTTTGCTTTTTGTTGAAGCCCTGATGATGACTTCAAGATAAAGAAGAACAATGAAAGTGATTTTCCATTTGCTTAATCTTTACCATGTATTTAATGGGATTTTGTCCCATGAACATTTACTCCAAATCCCTTTATTTGTTCATTTATGGTGCTATAATATCTCCTCCATAGACAAAGAAGTAGCCGTGTAAGTTGGATTGCCCGGGGTGTTTTTTTTTTAAACAATTGTTGTAATGATTTTTACGAATGAAAATGATGTTATTATGCCGGCCTAATCTGAAGTTTTGCTCACAGGACGTTAAAGTCTAGCTAATCAAAGCTATAATCTTGCAAGAGTAATTTTGTATAGTTTCGATGATATATACTGACAAAATTATTTTTTCCGTCTAATGTTACATCTGTAATTGCAGGTTCTAACATGTAGCTCACGATACTTTGTTTAAATATTTGTAGTCTTTGTAAATAGGTTTTGTTTGACAGCAAACAGCCCAAGCTTAGAATTAAAATAAATCAGAGAAAAGCATATGAATTTATATTTTAAATATTTTTGAAGTTTTGACAAAAAAGAACTTTCGCAAAAAGAGGCTGTTTCATCCAGTGATAAAAATATAAAGCTCAAGGCTTAAAATAATAATAAAAAAAACAAGAAGATACGACATAACTAAGAAATCCATATCGTTCCGCAAGCGATTTTGTAAATCTGTTTTTGCCAACATTTTTGCGCATGTTATTTAAGATTATAAATAAATCCGTAACCAAGTCATCTGCGGCAGTTTTTTAACACGTGTGATAGGGCTTCTCACGTTGCACGTTAATTGAGGAAAAACTAAATGAATAAGACGCAGCGCAGGCTATATTACAGGACCATAGAAATAATAAGCTTATTCCCATATAAGAACTCATAATTAATTTAATATTTTTCGTTTAAAAGTAGACATTTTTTCTTTTTGGTCTAAGTGGTCAATCTAATTACCAGTCTCAGTGTCAGATAAAACTAATCAGACAACGTACAACACAATGTTTTCAGTAATTGAATGCAATCCAATAAATAGACGAGCGGAATTTAACATCAATAACACCACATGAAATTTTATTTCCAGGAAATTAGCGTACAGTCAACAGTAAATTGAATATCTATCACAATGTGGGAAGGATAAAATAAAGCCTCCTATAAATTGATTTATTTATATACCGAAAAATGTCACCCTATAAGATTATATTAGAAGAATTAAAACTACATCAAATGGACGACAGGATATAAATGCATTACTTACGGTATTTCCGGAGTCGATTGCGAAGTTCTATTAAGACCGGAAGTTACCAATATTGAGGATTGAAGACACCGACACTAGCAGAAGTGCGCTTTAATTTTAGATCATTAAGGACTTATATTGTACGATATGTAGCTCATTATCTATGTGACAGTTAAAATGAAGGATGACGAAAACTCACAGCAAACTCTAATAGTTTCCATTTAGTTTCCAATTATCCATGTTCTGAATTGAATTAGCAATTTTCTATTGGTCTTCGTTTTGTTTTATAGAAGATAGTGATAACCTAACCGTCGGTCTAAAACAAACAATCCAAGGACAATGGCATCATCGGAAAACAAAGAAACAAAGACATAACATGAGTACGGCACAGAATTGTAAAACACATACAGAAATGAACAACATGGACCCAGTAAAAAACATGGGTAAGATCAGGTGCAGAGTAAGCATCTCCTGTTTCTTATAGGTCACTTACTGTGTTGAACCTGTCAACTCCGGTAGAGGAAAAACAAACTTTAGTGGCAAAGAGAAAGATCTATTATCATCTGGGAAACAGATATCCCATAGCTGTCCACGAGATCGTTATGTCGGCCGTAAAACTTCTGTAGTGATGACTTCAAGTTATGGGTAGCATACCCTTGCTTAAGTATATTTACTTAGAATTATTACTTAGAATACGTCTTTCAGAGTACACAACGATATCCACAATAATCATGAAAACAAAAACTTAATATCATATGACAAAAAATTTTGGTCAACAGAAGAACTTCCTAGGAGTCATATCATTGAATAGAGCGTGTTCATCGTCACAATACAGCTCACTAATCAAATACCGAAGTTACTGTAAATTTAATTTCTGCATATGCGCATTTCGACAACCTATGTCTCTTCAGTGCAGATAAAATCAAAACGTTTGGAAGACCATTAACGCAAAAATGTGTAAAAACTGATAGAGAACAAATTAGCCAATATGATCTAAATGTAAAGCCAAAATCAGCTAAGCAAAGTGCAGTCTTCTAACATCAATATTAATGCAACAAAGATCTAAAATTTTGTTACTATATAAGTGAGTTTTGCATACAATAAATCAGGACAAAAGGGGTTTTTGTTAAATAACAGACTTATTATACTTCAGTCTTTAGGTGATTTTAGTTTGAAGCCAAATAAGTTTTTTAAATTACTTCTCACTATTGTAGATAATTATATAGGAACATTTCAGAACATTTTTTAACGTAAATGCATGCTTTAGTTTTGTTACCTCTACAATGAATGTAAGTAAAAAAGTGTTCGATATTATAAACAAGCTTAAATTGAATGTTCAAAGGAATGTAACAATCTGACACATGTAAACTAATGGTGATGTATTGCGATATGTAAAACATGCTGCATGTCAACACTTATCATGGCCATCTATAATTAAAAGTAAAAGTTTTTATAAGTTTTTGTTAATTTTTTGTGATATATCTCTTCGTGAAAGAGATAACGTTGGTTCAATGGTTACTGTACTAAGTTAGCGTTTGTGAAGGGCAATTGGTTTGATTAGCATTGCTTTAATCACATGAGAGGTATTCTTGAACTTGGCTGATTTTACATTATGTACTATCCTGTGATAGACACAGTTTAGCACATGAAAGATTCTGCCTCAGGTGTACTGAACTGAAAACACGATAGAAACCAAGATCAAATAAAGTCCGATAGTTTATAGGTGAAATAAAGGACTTAGCAAATGCTTCAGTTTCGTCTTATCTTTTAAAAGTAAAAGATTTTACATAAATCATACTTATTTGGATGCTTTAATATAATTTTAATGACATATCTTTTAGATTTTCGAGATCCTTTGATTTTTTATGATCAGCATCTGATGGACACCACTAGAAGAGCAACGAAAAGATATGGAGTAAATGGATTTGAGATAAAGTATCTACAAATACATGGTAAAATCAAACAATGGAACAGTGCTTCTATTGTTGTTCTTCATCTTAAAGTCATTAAAAGGCCTTCAACAATGAGTTTTGCTCATACCTCATAGTAAGTTTAAGACGGCCGCTACCACAGGTTTGAGCGGACTTTATTGTTAATTGTCCGTGTCTCATTTTGATCATGGATTCAAGATCGTCAACAAACATAAAATTTACTGACAAAGTGCTCTAACAATCATTGTCATCCGTTGCCCGACAAAATTACCAGTGTTCCATGCTAGTGGACAGATACAACACATAAGATATGTTTGTTGTTTGAATTGTAGATAGAGCAACGAGAAGAACATGTCATACTCATTCATGTACCTTTTCTTGTATATAATTTTTAATGTAGTTATGGAAGCCTCTACTGGGAAGTTCATTTATTAGACAATTTATATAATGACGTTTACAAATGAAAACCTTACTGTTAGGTGCTTTATTACTGGAACAACAACATATTTATTTTGTAAGGTTGATAAAGCTTCCAGGACATCCAGGTTATGGAGAATGCTAGAACTTACTTTTCTTATTGAGCATTGTAATTTCTGTATACTTTTTTGAATGACTCAACGTAGAGCAATGGTCGTTTAGGATAAAACTCCGATTCAGCTGAGTGAGTCAATATTCTAGCTTGCATCAACAATCTAAACTTTTTCTCTAGCTTAGCGTAGTTGAGGATTGGTAACAATGCCAAGGTCCCAAGTGGTAACATGGTCGGAGTACTATAATTTTAGCATTCAAAAGGTTTGGATTTACCACAACTGTACTATAACAACACCAAATATACCAAAATCTAAATACAAAGTTCGATCAGACTTTCCAACCTACACCAGATAATGTCTGTATCACTGTACACCAGAAAAATTAGGTTTCTTTGTGAGGATTACTGGTTTTCAAGAGCAAAAAGATGTCTTATACGGCGCAAATTTCACGTTTCGGAGGCAATGATAAAAAATTATTTTAGCAGAAGGTCAAATGATCCCAGTTTTCACTGACTTATTGAAACGCAATGAACTTCCAAACATCATTTAATTTCGATTTTGTTCAGTTTGTGTACATGTAACTATATTTCGTACTGTTTGTGTAATCAAAACAAAAAAAAGCAACTTTTGTGAAGAACTTTCCATACTCAATTCCTGTCAATTCCTGCCACTGCTGGTGGACCAGATGTCCCCAAGGGTACTCACCAGTCCAATAGCCTGTCATGAAAATTTACCTAGCGATTTATAGAAATTTACTGTTTTATCAAAATTCTAACCCCTTATAAATACTACGGCTTCATTCCGTGTATGGCAGTCGTTGGATGTCCTTAGTACTTAATTTGGCTTCCTATTTCGATATTTTTGGTAATGAGTGCTTCTTCTTTGACTATTTCTTTCTTTGAATTGCTTCCATAATATTTTATTCTAATGCTGCTTATGAGAGCACGTGTACAGTATAACGAAATTGACTCGTTATTATGTAACTTGGGTATTTTTGTATTTTCAAAGGAGATTATCATTTTTTTCCCGTCAGAAGAGAATGCTAAACTATGCTACAGCCTAACGATTTTTTTTAAATACATGGTTTTATTTGTATGTTTATTACACTATAAGGAAACGAGATAGAGAAAGGGGAGGTTTGGGTACCCATAAACCGCTTTAACCCTACCGCTATCTCTTGCTAGTGCCGGTACCAAGTCAGGCTATCGCGAGTTCCTATCGTTGTCTATGTTTTTTGATATTTTATTGTTTTTCTTGTGCAGTACCCTGGTGGATTGTGGCATGTGATTGTAATGTTCGGCCATTGTAAGTATTTCCTGTTATCTTTTCTTCATTAATTTAGCTATAATTTTTTGCTAACGTTTCCATTAAACTGGCATCTTCTCAAAGACTTCAGCATTTTTTCATACCTTCTCTTTTCGAATTATGTTTTTTTTTTTCAAATATTAACAACATAGTCAAATATTCTAACTAAATACTTCAAGTTACTGTAAATTTTATATCTGCAGATAACCAATTACAAACCAAAAGATTCATAAAAGCTGAAAGAGACAAATAATACTGGGGACTTTTGAATCATGTTTAACCCGAAAACAGTTCTATTTTTATACGTAAAAAATCAATTCATCAATACATTGAGAGGGAATCACAAATCAATGAACACGGTTGAGCAATTAAAATTTAGTTAAATAATTGTCATATAGGAAAAATTATAAATGCACTTCAATTTCATAAATAATTTGTTTTTATGTATATATTTATTTCAATAGGTTTAGAAATCCAGTTTTCCTTCTTACTGGTATTCTTACACGAGAGTTCCTATCTCGAAAGTCCTGTATTAAAAAAGTTTTTTCTATTACAAAAAAAAAGTTTTTTCTGCCTCGCATACATGTACAGGACAAATATACTACAGCAGTAGTAAGCAATGAATCTGTCTGTAAAGGTACAGGTGTAAACATTCCTGTTGAGGGTGGGTTATTGTGTTGATGCCAAAACTAACAATTATTATTGAAATTTGACTTATCTCATACAAGATCACACCATTTATATCCTTATCAGAGACAGGTAATTGTCAGAACTGTAGCAATTTGTCGTTGAATGTTCCAATTATTGTCCAATTCTTTGTAAATGATTGCACTTTCACTTTTATTCTAATCAGTCCCTGTTTCATTTATTATCTGTTTGTAGCTCATAATCTTTGTCTGAAGAATGTTCAAAATGTCAAAATGATATGGCATTAATCTCGGTGTACTCTAACGATCCGATCGCTCAATATTGATGTCTTGTTATACTGAATAACTAGTATTGTTACTCTCTTGATATTACTCTATGTACCGGCATACTGCCTGATAACTTCTTAATCTGTTACTGGTAATGCAAACAACTAAATACCGAAGTTACTGTGAATTTTATTCTGCATATGCGCATCTCGACAACTTATGTCTCTTCGGTGCGATGAAATCTAAATGTTTGGAAAACCATAAACTCAAAGATTTTTAAAAACTGATAGAGAACAAAATAACCAATATGATCTAAATGTAAATATTTTATGAAAGGACATGGAGTAAATGAATATGAGACCATAACACATGTTTACTCAAACTGCAATAATTTTAATGAGCTGTATGGCCATTTCGGAAATTAATTCCTCATCAGCAGCACTAGATCCCAAACAAAGGAAATCCATAATTTCAAAAATGTTTAAAATATATANCTGTTTTGTTTGACCCTCTGACTAAACTGTTGCACTCAGCCTTCGGCTTCGTGCAACAGTTCAGTCCTCGGGTCAAACAAAACAGCTGTTGTTTTCGGACCCAGTCAATAACTGTATATTGTTACTCTCTTGATATTACTCTATGTACCGGCATACTGCCTGATAACTTCTTAATCTGTTACTGGTAATGCAAACAACTAAATACCGAAGTTACTGTGAATTTTAATCTGCATATGCGCATCTCGACAACTTATGTCTCTTCAGTGCGATGAAATCTAAATGTTTGGAAAACCATAAACTCAATTTTTTTTAAAAACTGATAGAGAACAAAATAACCAATATGATCTAAATGTAAAGCCTATATAAGCTAAGGACAGAGCTTCGCATGAGGGAGATACTCCCTAGATTTCAACAAATTGTTTCAGCCTGCTTTGTCTTATTTTGCCTCATGGACTTTTGCTCTTGACAATTCTGTTATTACCCCCATTCTGCTTGTCTGATTGATTCATTCGATACAAATACCTGATGTACTTGCTCAATACTACTGTCAAATGGACTTTTGTGGATTTGCTGGATTTCATTGTCTGGTGAACTCACTGGATTTCACTGTCTGATAGATATGCTCGATACACTGTACGATAGTCTCAGGATATGCTTTATTGACGACATTTTCAATGCAAATTCTGCTGGACTCACTCGAACACTAACGTCTATTGACTCGCTGGATTCAACTGCCTCATATCTCCAAAATATCCCGTCTGATACGACCATTAAATAAGGTCTTTAGTAGAAATCAGTCCCTTTTTATTGTCTTTAGTAGAAACCAGTCCATTTTTATTGTCTTTAGTAGAAATCAGTCCCTTTTTATTGTCTTTAGTAGAAATCAGTCCCTGTTTATTTAGTACCGAGATGAACAATTCTTTTCACTGTCTGTGAGGTTACAATAGCTGTTACAATTGTTGCCAGAAAAAGATTTTGTGCGTCAGATACTAGTAACCGTTTTAACCCAGTATTTTTTAAATGTCTGTATCAAGTCAGGATCATTGTGATTGACAATTTTTTCCGGTGGTTTTGTACCTACTTTATCTTTTTGAACCCTGAATTTTATTCGGTAATTTTGTAATTGCCCTCATGGACATGTTCGATACGACAGTCCGGAAGACTCGATCTATTTCTGATAACACACTTTGTTAAACATCTGTTGGACTCAGTATCAAACAACTACCTAACGGAATTTTTCGATATCTCTGGCGGATTGCCTTGTCAGATGCTATTTATGGTTGACTCACTCGACATAATTTTGCAATTTACTCGCTTGAGACAACCTTACGATAGATTCGTTCGTAAAATTTACTTGGTACTACTGCCCGTTTCTGCTGTCTTATTAACTCCGTCAATACCACTTTTATTGAATCCGTTTGACATTACTGCCTGATTCACTCCCTAGTTACCACAGTATGGTAGACTCACTCGATACCACTGACTAGTGAACTAACGAAAAACTACTCTTTGGTAACAGACAAAATGTATATAAAGCTCCAAATATAGGAACAATGTTTAAATCTAAATTAAGGGGGTAGACTTGGGGAAGCCTAAAATTTTCCTCTCGTTTAATTTTTAAAATATTTTCAGTATTTAAACTACACATGTTCATATCGACTTTAAGCAATTTTCAACAATTTTTACCGTCCCGTTTTATGTCTAGTGGTCATCAAAGATACCCTGTTTCCTCATATTATTTGGTCCGTTCAGGACATGACTGTGGTGTATAAAATTGGCTCTAATTAAATTTGTATTTGATTTAAAATTATTTCAAATGCAAATTTATGTAGAAGGTAAGCATGAATAATGATAGTAAAATTAACTAGATTGAACTGATATACATGGGTGTTCTGAACAGTATAGGCTGAAATTTTTACTCTATTTTGATCACTATTAAGCACCTCTTGTATAAAATTCTGTCGTTTAATTTTCACAAAAAACTGAGAATAGAAAGAAAATTAGTATATATAAGATATATTAGAATTTCAGATAATTCTACGCGTACCGTCCCATGTTTTCTTAATTCATAATAAAATGGGTAAAAATCAACAACATTGCTGAATCTGTGCTATAAATTACCTCCCTTGGAAGAAATCCGACTTTTACATATTTTCATTATCTTTGGACAGCATTGCAAAAATATAGACTAAAATACACTCACTATGAATAATTTGATGTTATGTTTTTGTTTTCATGACAAAACGACTATTTATTTGCTGTGTGGATTTTTTTTTACAATTTTAAAATTTTAATCGTACCTATTGTAATGATTCTATTTTAAAAAAGTGAAAAACAGAGTTATCTCCTCCTACCCCAGGTCTACCCCCTTAATGACTCTTAACTTTATGTGTAGTAATTCACCGATTTTTTTTTATTTGCATGGTGGTTTTGACCTCAGCTACTTTTCTATATTCAGTGGTACTTCAAGATCCTTGGAAAATATTAGAAGAACTTTAAATGCCCTTGTCAGACAAACAAATTTTATCATCATTTTAGAACGAATTGCTTTCCCTTATTCAATTCGATCAGATATAATTTAAATTCTACACACTTCATTCTGATTTTCTCAGATTGCTACTTGGTCAATTTCTGTAGACATTTGCAGATGAAAATCTCTAATGTATATAGAGATCAATCAATGTCAGACCAATTATGTGTAGAGAACGTCCTTATGTTGTCTATAACTCTGATTACCTTTTAAAGACGATGGAATTAATGACACGTGTACTTCTCAACATTGATAGGAACAGGAAGTTAATTATAATTTATTGTCAAGTCCCTAGAAGAATGTTGGCATGGAGCTTCCTCTGCATGTTTTGTCACTGAAAGTGCTGACGAAATTTAATTATACTTCCATTAATTATCAATAGAAAGCTCTATCAACGTACTTTTTTAACTTCTGAAATATATTTGACGCTCTACTTTTTCCTGGTCGTTAAAGAATTTAGGAGATCTGACTTTGCTGCCCGCTTGTCATTCAAGAAGAACTGCCAGAGACACTCTTGGTAGGTTTGCCCATTCTTGAATGTGTCATGGTATTTTTTCATGGCTGTTTCTGTGGTCAGTGTCCTAGTGTTGGTGGCTTGATAGTCAAGCATCCTTGGCTTTTTTAGCTTATTACAAGTATTCTTAAACTGTACTTTTTGAATAAGTTAATTTAGAAGTACTAAAGTTTGGGCGCTTGTTAACATTTCTGTTGTGTGGTGATCTTTGTATGTATAGATGGTTGGTATCATTATTAGCGACATAGTTAAGTATTCTGTAGAAATCCAGGGCTTTGTGTAGTACTATCAACTTTGAATTCCTGTATGATGGTTTTGTAAAATTATCTCTAGTCTGACCGCTGATGTGATTCCAATGCACTTTGTCTTCCTACATAATAATAAATTCATCAATCACTGTCAGGAAAAGCGATAATCATCTCCCGACATTAGCGGTAACGTCAGAACAATATGTGATGATTTTTGTTACATAAACAATTGTATTTTTGTATAGTTTAACAACTTATAAATCTATATGAGACAATGTCAGAGAAAGTTGATACCAGCTCTTATATTTATAGTAAATTCTTCATAGACATTCCGTTCTAGTGCTGATATATTTATACCAGGTAGCCAAGACATACTTTCCACATCTACTCGTGCCCAACTCAGTATGATGCAGCAGAAAATGTGAATGATTTTCCAGAACATTGTACATAGGGAATGTCAATGATATCCCACAAAAATTATAAAGAGAGTAAATGAAATTGATTTTTTTTTATCGTATTTGAAACCAAATCACTCTCCATATTTATGACCCCGTGAAACGAAGTTTCGGGGGCATATAGTTTTTGGTCTGTCTGTCTGTTTGTCTGTTTGTCCACAAAAACATTGGACATATCTTTTGAATGGTAAGTAATAGGGCTTTCATATTTTGCATATGTACTCCTTGTGGCAAGACCTTTCAAACGATACCAAAATTTTGGACCTCGTGACCCTGACCTTGACATGTAATGGACTTTTTGAAAAAAAAATAATAAACTTTAACATTGGATATATCTTTTGAATGGTAAGTGATATGGCTTTCATATTTTGCCTGTGCATTCCTTGTGGCAAGACCCTTTAATTTGTACCAGAATAGTTGACCTTGTGACCTTGACCTTGGCCTGTGAACAAATGCATAAAAACTTTAACATTGAGCATATCTTTTGAATGGTAAGTGATAGTTCTTTCATAGTTTGCATGCGTATTCCTTGTGGAGAGACCTTTCAGTTGGTACCAGAATATTTGACCTTGTGACCTTGACCTTGGCATGTGACTGTCCGGTAAAATTTCACAAAAAAATGAAATTATATTTTGTTTTGTTTTATGTATGTATAGAAATTAAACTCATTTATGATGAAATGTTCCTTGATATCTAAAGAATTTTTTTTTGTAAAAAAGACTTTTTAAATCATTCAGCATATTTTCTTTATTTATTCACTTTCGTTTTACGGGTATTTTTATATGTATTATATATATAAATAATGAGGTATGTTACTAAAAATATCTATTATTACATTTCTTCTCTTCTGTATATTCCTTCAGTTTTGGGGAACCAGTATTGATGATCCCTGGTGTAATCAAAGTACTGATAACAGCGATAGAAAGAACGCAATGAGTTGGCTATAAATGTTCCAAAAAAGGGGGGTGAAAACT
This sequence comes from Modiolus philippinarum, assembly GCA_002080025.1. Classification (NCBI taxonomy): domain Eukaryota; kingdom Metazoa; phylum Mollusca; class Bivalvia; order Mytilida; family Modiolidae; genus Modiolus; species Modiolus philippinarum. Next base: position 437,926 of record MJUU01015637.1, on the reverse strand, counting down.
TTTTTCTTAATAATGCTTGGATAATGATTGGGAGGGTTCATTTCGGTGACTTCTGTGTTTGCATCCAATTGCAATCATCATTTGATGTGATTAAACTTTTCTGTTGATACCAGAATTTATTTCTACAAATTATTTT